>OZ035844.1:22854816-22869816 GCA_964034765.1 Knipowitschia caucasica
GTCAGGATATGAGGAGACCAGAGACTGTGAGAGGGCGGAGATAACTCTAAGGTCAGGATATGAGGAGACCAGAGACTGTGAGAGGGCGGAGATAACTCTAAGGTCAGTATATGAGGAGACCAGAGACTGAGAGAAGGAGATAACTCTAAGGTCAGGATATGAGGAGACCAGAGACTGTGAGAGGGCGGAGATAACTCTAAGGTCAGGATAGGAGGAGACCAGAGACTGTGAGAGGGCGGAGATAACTCTAAGGTCAGGATATGAGGAGACCAGAGACTGTGAGAGGGCGGAGATAACTCTAAGGTCAGTATATGAGGAGACCAGAGACTGAGAGAAGGAGATAACTCTAAGGTCAGTATATGAGGAGACCAGAAACTGAGAGAAGGAGATAACTCTAAGGTCAGGATAGGAGGAGACCAGAGACTGTGAGAGGGCGGAGATAACTCTAAGGTCAGGATAGGAGGAGACCAGAGACTGTGAGAGGGCGGAGATAACTCTAAGGTCAGGATATGAGGAGACCAGAGACTGAGAGAAGGAGATAACTCTAAGGTCAGGATAGGAGGAGACCAGAGACTGTGAGAGGGCGGAGATAACTCTAAGGTCAGGATAGGAGGAGACCAGAGACTGTGAGAGGGCGGAGATAACTCTAAGGTCAGGATAGGAGGAGACCAGAGACTGTGAGAGGGCGGAGATAACTCTAAGGTCAGGATATGAGGAGACCAGAGACTGAGAGAAGGAGATAACTCTAAGGTCAGGATAGGAGGAGACCAGAGACTGTGAGAGGGCGGAGATAACTCTAAGGTCAGGATAGGAGGAGACCAGAGACTGTGAGAGGGCGGAGATAACTCTAAGGTCAGTATATGAGGAGACCAGAGACTGAGAGAAGGAGATAACTCTAAGGTCAGGATAGGAGGAGACCAGAGACTGTGAGAGGGCGGAGATAACTCTAAGGTCAGGATATGAGGAGACCAGAGACTGTGAGAGGGCGGAGATAACTCTAAAGTCAGGATAGGAGGAGACCAGAGACTGTGAGAGGGCGGAGATAACTCTAAGGTCAGTATATGAGGAGACCAGAGACTGAGAGAAGGAGATAACTCTAAGGTCAGGATATGAGGAGACCAGAGACTGTGAGAGGGCGGAGATAACTCTAAGGTCAGTATATGAGGAGACCAGAGACTGAGAGAAGGAGATAACTCTAAGGTCAGGATATGAGGAGACCAGAGACTGTGAGAGGGCGGAGATAACTCTAAGGTCAGGATATGAGGAGACCAGAGACTGTGAGAGGGCGGAGATAACTCTAAGGTCAGGATAGGAGGAGACCAGAGACTGTGAGAGGGCGGGAGATAACTCTAAGGTCAGGATATGAGGAGACCAGAGACTGTGAGAGGGCGGAGATAACTCTAAGGTCAGGATATGAGGAGACCAGAGACTGTGAGAGGGCGGAGATAACTCTAAGGTCAGGATATGAGGAGACCAGAGACTGTGAGAGGGCGGAGATAACTCTAAGGTCAGGATAGGAGGAGACCAGAGACTGAGAGAAGGAGATAACTCTAAGGTCAGGATAGGAGGAGACCAGAGACTGTGAGAGGGCGGAGATAACTCTAAGGTCAGGATAGGAGGAGACCAGAGACTGTGAGAGGGCGGAGATAACTCTAAGGTCAGGATATGAGGAGACCAGAGACTGTGAGAGGGCGGAGATAACTCTAAGGTCAGGATAGGAGGAGACCAGAGACTGTGAGAGGGCGGAGATAACTCTAAGGTCAGGATATGAGGAGACCAGAGACTGTGAGAGGGCGGAGATAACTCTAAGGTCAGGATAGGAGGAGACCAGAGACTGTGAGAGGGCGGAGATAACTCTAAGGTCAGGATATGAGGAGACCAGAGACTGAGAGAAGGAGATAACTCTAAGGTCAGGATATGAGGAGACCAGAGACTGTGAGAGGGCGGAGATAACTCTAAGGTCAGGATAGGAGGAGACCAGAGACTGTGAGAGGGCGGAGATAACTCTTATGGTGCATTCAGACGCCAACGCTCAAACGCTGAAGCCCCGCTCACCAGACGTGCATTCTCTAGTTTTCAGACGCAGAGGACTTCACACCAGAACGTCCTGACGAGAGCCGGAAGTACCGGAAGTAGCCGGCTCTGATGCTAACAGAGCTATGCTAGCGGCTTCTTGTGCACAGATCTTCTCCAATATTCAGCTTTGAACAGAGACTTTCCACAGGCTTTATATAACAGCAGTATGTGTTCACGGAGGTGACTTTATATAACAGCAGTATGTGTTCACAGAGGTGACTTTATATAACAGCAGTATGTGTTCACGGAGGTGACTTTATATAACAGCAGTATGTGTTCACGGAGGTGACTTTATATAACAGTAGTATGTGTTCACGGAGGTGACTTTATATAACAGCAGTATGTGTTCACGGAGGTGACTTTATATAACAGCAGTATGTGTTCACAGAGGTGACTTTATATAACAGCAGTATGTGTTCACGGAGGTGACTTTATATAACAGCAGTATGTGTTCACGGAGGTGACTTTATATAACAGCAGTATGTGTTCACGGAGGTGACTTTATATAACAGCAGTATGTGTTCACGGAGGTGACTTTATATAACAGCAGTATGTGTTCACGGAGGTGACTTTATCTAACAGCAGTATGTGTTCACGGAGGTGACTTTATATAACAGCAGTATGTGTTCACGGAGGTGACTTTATATAACAGCAGTATGTGTTCACGGAGGTGACTTTATATAACAGCAGTATGTGTTCACGGAGGTGACTTTATATAACAGCAGTATGTGTTCACGGAGGTGACTTTATATAACAGCAGTATGTGTTCACGGAGGTGACTTTATATAACAGCAGTATGTGTTCACAGTGATTTTATATAACAGTAGTATGTGTTCACGGAGGTGACTTTATATAACAGCAGTATGTGTTCACAGAGGTGACTTTATATAACAGCAGTATGTGTTCACGGAGGTGACTTTATATAGCAGCAGTATGTGTTCACGGAGGTGACTTTATATAACAGCAGTATGTGTTCACGGAGGTGACTTTATATAACAGCAGTATGTGTTCACGGAGGTGACTTTATATAACAGCAGTATGTGTTCACGGTGACTTTATATAACAGCAGTATGTGTTCACGGAGGTGACTTTATATAACAGCAGTATGTGTTCACGGAGGTGACTTTATATAACAGCAGTATGTGTTCACGGAGGTGACTTTATATAACAGCAGTATGTGTTCACGGAGGTGACTTTATATAACAGCAGTATGTGTTCACGGAGGTGACTTTATATAACAGCAGTATGTGTTCACGGAGGTGACTTTATATAACAGTAGTATGTGTTCACGGAGGTGCGCCATACGTTTTTTGTATCATTAAACGGTATTTCCGCATCGGCGAACGCACTCGAAGCAGTTGCATAAGGTCACAGGAGCATGAGAATGCAGCTCCTGTTTTGGATGTTTACAGTATTTTCAGTCTGCTCGCTCATTCTGCTAATGTCCCCGTGACCACTTTGCTGCTCTCTGATTGGTCGCTGCACAAACGTCCGAGGAAAGGTTGAGCAAAGTTTATCTCCTGTGGGCGTCCATTTTCCGCTCCTGCTCCTCCCCTTTGACTTTCCCGCCAAGTCTACTGAGCGCTCCGTCCGTGCGTGCCGAGAGGTACGTGCGTTGTGACGCTCGAACGCGCATCACCATTGCCGTTGCATTGAAAGCAGACGCAACGCATGATCCGGTCTGAACGCGGCATAAGACCTTACATCATGGTGCTGGAGGTCTTGGGTCAGGGTCAGGGTCAGGGTCAGGGTCAGGGTTAGGGGCGGGGCCTTACATCCTGGTGCTGGAGGTCTTGTTGATGACCACAGACTTCCCGCTGGGGTCTACGTTGTGGTCCAAGCCGAAATACGCCGCCACTCTGTGCAGCAGCATGCGATGGTACGAGGACATGGGCGGGAACTTCCTCTGCTGGTTCCTGTCAATCACAGACACCAGGTGAGCTGCGGTGGAAGGCGACCAATGAGAAGCCAAGGAATAAATGCTTTAAAGGAGACATGTGTCACAACATAGACCTGGCTTTAATGGTTAATGTGCTCGGTCTTTGATCCAAAAAAAACACAACTTTGGACAAAAATAATGCGTAATATTTCTTTAAACAGAAGTCAGTTGTTGTTATCTATAGCTGCGTTTCCATTGAATAATGCGCAAAAACTTTTTCGATACATTTCAAAATTCAAAAAACCTGTAATTCGCAAAAGCGGCCGTTTCCATTAAGACATATTCGAATAAGTATACACTATTTTCGCGCGTTTATTCACTAGTTTCTAGTACGTCGACATGGCAACAGAAGTAAACAACACTTTGATTTACGTGAGATATATTAATGTCTTGACTTCTGCTGCGGCTCTCATCCTCTCTGACCTCTGACCCCGGGAGAAACTGTGGCTGCTTTGACAGCTCCGCGAACGCCGTGGTCATGTACCGAGCGCGGACCAGACGCGCGCACAGAACCATAGACACGGGTCTTGCCTGTCTCCCCCGTCTCTCCCCCATGCCTCTCCCCCGTCTCTCCCCCGTCTCTCCCCTATGCCTCTCCCCCGTCTCTCCCCTATGCCTCTCCCCCGTCTCTCCCCCGTCTCTCCCTCGTCTCTCCCCCATGCCTCTCCCCCGTCTCTCCCCCGTCTCTCCCCCGTCTCTCCCTCGTCTCTCCCCCATGCCTCTCCCCCGTCTCTCCCCCATGCCTCTCCCCCGTCTCTCCCCCATGCCTCTCCCCCGTCTCTCCCCCGTCTCTCCCCCATGCCTCTCCCCCGTCTCTCCCCCATGCCTCTCCCCCGTCTCTTCCCCGTCTCTCCCCCATGCCTCTCCCCCGTCTCTCCCCCGTCTCCCCCGTCTCTCCCCCGTCTCTCCCCCATGCCTCTCCCCCGTCTCTCCCCCATGCCTCTCCCCCGTCTCTTCCCCATGCCTCTCCCCCGTCTCTTCCCCGTCTCTCCCCCATGCCTCTCCCCCGTCTCTTCCCCGTCTCTCCCCCGTCTCCCCCATGCCTCTCCCCCGTCTCTCCCCTATGCCTCTCCCCCGTCTCTCCCCCGTCTCTCCCCCGTCTCTCCCTCGTCTCTCCCCCATGCCTCTCCCCCATGCCTCTCCCCCGTCTCTCCCCCGTCTCTCCCCCGTCTCTTCCCCGTCTCTCCCCTGTCTCCCCCATGCCTCTCCCCCGTCTCTCCCCCGTCTCTCCCCCGTCTCTCCCCCATGCCTCTCCCCCGTCTCTCCCCCATGCCTCTCCCCCGTCTCTTCCCCGTCTCTCCCCCGTCTCTCCCCCGTCTCTTCCCCGTCTCTCCCCCGTCTCCCCCATGCCTCTCCCCCGTCTCTCCCCCGTCTCTCCCCCGTCTCTCCCCCATGCCTCTCCCCCGTCTCTCCCCCATGCCTCTCCCCCGTCTCTTCCCCGTCTCTCCCCCATGCCTCTCCCCCGTCTCTTCCCCGTCTCTCCCCCGTCTCCCCCATGCCTCTCCCCCGTCTCTCCCCCGTCTCTCCCCTATGCCTCTCCCCCGTCTCTCCCCTATGCCTCTCCCCCGTCTCTCCCCCGTCTCTCCCTCGTCTCTCCCCCATGCCTCTCCCCCGTCTCTCCCCCGTCTCTCCCCCATGCCTCTCCCCCGCCTCTCCCCCATGCCTCGCCCCCGTCTCTTCCCCGTCTCTCCCCCATGCCTCTCCCCCGTCTCTCCCCCATGCCTCTCCCCCGTCTCTCCCCTATGCCTCTCCCCCGTCTCTCCCCCGTCTCTCCCCCGTCTCTTCCCCGTCTCTCCCCCGTCTCCCCCATGCCTCTCCCCCGTCTCTCCCCCGTCTCTCCCCCGTCTCTCCCCCATGCCTCTCCCCCGTCTCTTCCCCGTCTCTCCCCCATGCCTCTCCCCCGTCTCTCCCCGTCTCTCCCCCGTCTCCCCCATGCCTCTCCCCCCGTCTCTCCCCCATGCCTCTCCCCCGTATCTCCCAAGTCTCCACACGAAGCGCAGCCAAAACTCACTGAATAAAGCAGCTCGGCTTCCTCCGCTATATCGAAATAAGTGTTTCCATTGCCGCCGTTTTGCGAAAAAACTTAATTTCGATACGTCCAAAAAACCACCTATTTTAAGCGCATAAACTTTTTATCGAAAAACTGTCGTTTATTCGAAATTTGCGCGTTTCCATTAGACATTTTATGATGCGCAAATTCAAATTTCGAAATTTGATGCTCAATGGAAACGCAGCTATTGTTTGTGTGCTAAAGGTTCAGAGTCAAACAAGTAGCTGATTTATCGATCCAGTTTAGTTTTATAGAAAAGAAAAGAAAACAGAGTATTGGTCCATTAAACACTAAATCCTCCGAACAGTTTCCTTTTGAATCTGTCGTTGCAGAACTGTCTCTGATAATTTGTTTGTGTCTGAATCAAACGAAATAAACTCCACAGTCTCTCGCCGCCACAAGAACTGCTTCTGACATGATTCTGCAGGAGACGGATCTGACGCCCGCGCTCTCCACCACCAGCTGTTTCTCTTAATTGTGTGACGTGAAGCAAAGATGAAGTTGGATCCATCTGTGCTCGGCTCGTCAGGTCTGTCTCATTCTGAACCTGATCCATCTGTGCTCGGCTCGTCAGGCCTGTCTCATTCTGAACCTGATCCGTCTGTGCTCGGCTCGTCAGGCCTGTCTCATTCTGAACCTGATCCGTCTGTGCTCGGCTCGTCAGGCCTGTCTCATTCTGAACCTGATCCATCTGTGCTCGGCTCGTCAGGCCTGTCTCATTCTGAACCTGATCCATCTGTGCTCGGCTCGTCAGGCCTGTCTCATTCTGAACATGATCCATCTGTGCTTGGCTCGGCAGGTCTGTCTCATTCTGAACATGATCCATCTGTGCTCGGCTCGTCAGGCCTGTCATTACATTATTTTGTGTGAGAAGTTTGACTCACTCGTTATTGCTGATGAAGTCCAAGATGTCCTGTTCCAGTTTGAGAAGCATGATCCGATCCCTGAAACACACACACAGAGACACACACACACATATAAACACACACACATATACACACACACACAGACACACGCACACACAGACACACAGTTACTAACAAACTAAAGTTTAACACTTATATGTAATGTGTGTGTGTGTCGGTGTGTGTCTCTCTGTGTGTGTGTGAGTGTCTGTGTGTGTCTGTGTGTGTCTGTGTGTGAGTGTGTGTGAGTGTCTGTGTGTGTGTGTGAGTGTCTGTGTGTGTGTCTGTGTGTGTGTGTCTGTGTGTGTATGAACCTTGGATTTCCCTTCAGTGTGTTCATCAGGAACTCGTGGAGATCGATCCCTGTGGAGTCGGTGTAGTCTTGGCTCGAGTCTGAGAAACACAGAGAAGTTAGAGATCAGTTAGAGATCAGTTAGAGATAATTTAGAGATAATTTAGAGATCATTTAGAGATCAGTTAGAGATCAGTTAGAGATCAGTTAGAGATCAGTTAGAGATCAGTTAGAGAGTTAAATATTTAAGTTATTGATAACATACACTCAGACTGTGAAAGCATGTGTTCATAAGTGTCCAATAACCTCCGGCCAATCAGAACGCAGCTGGAGTCATGTGACATGTCACATTCCAATCAGAACGTAGCTGGAGTCATGTGACATGTCACATGCCAATCAGAACGTAGCTGGAGTCATGTGACATGTCTCCGGCCAATCAGAACGCAGCTGGAGTCATGTGACATGTCGCTAATAGACTGATGAGAACTAATGAAATGTCTGAGCAGAAGGACTCAGTCCTAATTGGACTGATTGAGATTCTAAATGTTGTTTTCAGAATCGTTCCAGTTTGTTAACTCAGCGAATCAACCATAAACACGATCATAATTATATTATTATTATTGATATGCAAATGAGACACTCTGGGGATAATTCACCGGGAACATGGAAAAGTGCAAACTCCACACAGCAGCGACATTTACATTTTAGTTTGAATGAGACCAACGCTGAGCTAAAGGACGTCCAGCAATTTACTGAATCTACTGAATTAGACACAGAAGAGGAAGAAGAAAGAGAAGATTAGAGTAAAAAGTAAAATAAAATCAATAAATATAATAAACATAAACATGATTCTGTGTTGAACCGTCTTATATACATATCATTGTTATGTTCAAAACAACCAAAGGAGTGAGAGCCCCCCCCTCCCCCTCAGCCCCCCCCTGGATAATGTGTAGTTTCTATAATTGGAGTGGGCCTCCTCGCGGTGACACCTCCCTCGGTGATACCTCCCTCAGTGACACCTCCCTGGGCCGGTGGGATCCAGATAATTGCTTCACACCTTGGGCTTGTCGCAATTAACTGAATCACGCCAATTATTGGCTCATAATGAGGAGAAAAGACTGGGTTTTGGTGCAAAGCAGTGGAACGGGACCAGAGCCGTTTGGTCCGGACACCGAGGAGCCATAATGAGGCTGGGGGGGGCAGGGGGGGTCCCACTGTGGGTCTGTGGGGGGGTAGGAGGAAATATACTACAACTATACTATTACTACAACTATACTATTACTATACTATTACTACAACTATACTATTACTGCAACTATACTATTACTATACTATTACTACAACTATACTATTACTGCAACTATACTATTACTATACTATTACTGCAACTATACTATTACTGCAACTATACTATTACTACAACTATTACTACACTATACTATTACTACAACTATTACTACACTATACTATTACTATACTACAACTATACTATTACTACAACTATACTATTACTATACTACAACTATACTATTACTACAACTATACTACAACTATACTATTACTATACTAGAACTATACTATTACTACAACTATACTATTACTATACTACACTATTACAAACATTGTTCCTCATTAAAAACATAAATAATGCCTCAGGCTTTTTATAGTGAATTTAAGTAACTTCCAAGTGTGAAGAGAGAGAGAGAGAGACAGAGAGAGAGAGAGAGACAGAGAGAGAGAGACAGAGAGAGAGAGACAGAGAGAGAGAGAGAGACAGAGAGAGAGAGACAGAGAGAGAGAGAGAGAGAGAGAGAGAGAGAGAGAGAGAGAGAGAGACAGAGAGAGAGAGAGACAGAGAGAGAGAGAGACAGAGAGAGAGAGAGAGAGAGAGAGAGAGAGACAGAGAGAGAGAGAGAGAGAGAGAGAGAGAGAGACAGAGAGAGAGAGACAGAGAGAGAGAGAGAGACAGAGAGAGAGAGAGAGAGGGAGGGAGAGACAGAGAGAGAGAGAGACAGAGAGAGAGACAGAGAGAGAGAGAGAGACAGAGAGAGAGAGAGAGACAGAGAGAGAGAGAGAGACAGAGAGAGAGGGAGGGAGAGACAGAGAGGGAGGGAGAGACAGAGAGAGAGAGAGCGAGACAGGTTGATTGGACGATATCCGTCTCTGATTCTCTCACTGCGTCCGAACCCTGACTGTAAAAGCTGCTAAAGCATCAATTCAAATGTTGCCATAAGAAAAATGCAATGTTTTTAAATGAGGCCCCAGGTGCATGCTGGGAAGTCCTGTGAAGCGGTGATTACAAAGTTAGCTGGCACGGCCCTCGTCAGACTCACAGAGAGGAAATATTCTAATATTAAAGTCATTAAAAGTGTCCACAAACCTCTGGACAACAGTTTACGGACGCTCTTCTCTGGCTTCTCGGCCTTGTCGGTCTTCTCGGTCTTCTCGGTCTTCTCTGGCTTCTCGGCCTTGTCGGTCTTGTCGGGTTTCTCGGCCTTCTCGGTTTTGTGGCTCTCTTTCTCGGCCTGGTCCTGGGTCCCTCTCTCCTCGCCCTCACACTTCAGAGGGAATCCGTCCTGCAACCACAGCACACCATGACAGATGTTACTGATACAAAACTTAGACTGTGAAGCCTTCATTAGAATCACAAAGTTATTATTATCAAACACACTAACTGAGGACCAGGGGCCTCTGTACTGAGGACCAGGAGCCAAAGAAAAACTACACTGTTCCCTTTTGAGTGACAGGCAGAAGTAGCCAATGACAGAAGGGCTGGAGGCAATAGATAGATAGATAGACGCTCTCGTTTACCCACAATCCTCCTGGATCTGCGGCGTTATTGCAGAATCCAAATTGCTACGGCAATTAATCTGGAAGATTAGATTGTTTTTATTAAGTCTGTGAATAATACATGATCCTGAGGCAACAAGAAACAGCACTGTCCTATAGGACTCCTGCGCCTCCTGTTTGTCCAGGAGGAGCAGGAGGAGGAGCAGGAGGAGGAGGAGCAGGAGGAGGAGCAGGAGGAGGAGCAGGAGGAGGAGGAGCAGGAGGAGGAGCAGGAGCAGGAGGAGCAGGATGAGGAGGAGCAGGAGGAGGAGGAGGAGGAGCAGGAGGAGGAGCAGGAGGAGGAGGAGCAGGAGGAGGAGCAGGAGGAGGAGCAGGAGCAGGAGGAGGAGGAGCAGGATGAGGAGGAGCAGGAGGAGGAGGAGGGGAGGACAGGGGACCCTACTACATCTATTGTTTCTCTATAAGTCAAATGCACAGTTCCATTAAAACCACACACAATAACACTGTCATCATATTCATAATAACACTGATAATAACACTGATAATAACACTGTCATCATATTAATAACACTGATAATAACACTGTCATCATATTAATAACACTGATAATAACACTGATAATAACACTGTCATCATATTAATAACACTGATAATAACACTGATAATAACACTGATAATAACACTGATAATAACACTGATAATAACACTGATAATAACACTGATAATAACACTGTCATCATATTAATAACACTGATAATAACACTGATAATAACACTGATAATAACACTGTCATCATATTAATAACACTGATAATAACACTGTCATCATATTCATAATAACACTGATAATAACACTGATAATAACACTGTCATCATATTAATAACACTGATAATAACACTGTCATCATATTCATAATAACACTGATAATAACACTGATAATAACACTGTCATCATATTAATAACACTGATAATAACACTGATAATAACACTGATAATAACACTGTGCAGCAGCTGCGATACAACACATATGTTAATGTTATATGAAAACAGAAATATGGCCTCAGGGAAAACAGTCAGAGGCCATTTTGACACAGAGCAAATGCAAATGGATAATACTACTATCAATAAAGTATCTGTCTGTGATTCCTCTGCATCATCAAGCCACATCATAATTCAGAAAAATAACACCAAACACCAAATCCAAGCCTGGGCTCGGACTAGAGCAGGACCAGGACTAGAACCGAGTCTGGGTTCTGCACCGGGACCGATCCAACACTGATGACTACATTACTCCTGAAGCGACTGATCCTGGTGCGAGAGCAACAGCTGCGAGCTACGCTAATGAGATGCTACGTTCTTTAGCCGCTAGCAGCTACGCCAAGATGTAATATGCTAATGAGGAACGCCACTGACTAATTACCAGAGTGACAATTTATGCACTGAGGAGATGACAGCAGTGTGTGTGTGTGTGTGTGTGTGTGTGTGTGTGTGTGTGTGAGTGTGTGTGTGTGTGTGTGTCTGTGTGTCTGTGTGTGTGTGTCTGTGTGTGTGTGTGTGTGTGTGTCTGTGTGTGTGTCTGTGTGTGTGTGTGTGTGTCTGTGTGTCTGAGTGTGTGTGTCTGTGTGTGTGTGTGTGTGTGTGTGTGTGTGTGTGTGTGTGTGTGTGCATGTGTATCTGTGTGTGTGTGTAAGTGTAAGTGTATAAGTGTGTGTGTGTCTGTGTGTGCGTGTGTATGTATATGTGTGTGTGTGAGAGTGTGTGTGTGTGTGTGTGTGTGTGTGAGTGTGTGTGTGTGTGTGTGTCTGTGTGTCTGAGTGTGTGTGTCTGTGTGTGTGTGTGTGTGTGTCTGTGTGTGTGTGTGTGTGTGTGTATGTGTGTCTCTCTGTGTGTGTGTGTGTCTGTGTGTACCATGATGTTGGGCAGCGTGTGTGTGTGTGTGTGTGTGTCTGTGTGTGTCTGTGTGCGCTTGTTTTCAACTCCTGGTGGGTTCCATAACCTGAGATTCCACTCACGTCATGGGGACTGGTTTTACGTAGTGGGGCCCGAACACCGGACCCCACTGGTCCAAGCTTAATAATCAATGGGTAATGCTTTTCTAACGGTCCTTATGCAGTCTCTGTAAAAATATGGAAAGGACCCCTGGAGGTTTACTTTCCTGAAAAAAGTGTGTTATGTGTCGGAACCCTGGTGGTGGGTTGCGGGATATCAAGGAGGGGCACACTGGGGCAATTTCAGTCCAGCAGGCTGGAGCCAATCATGGAGCAGCACAACAGAGGCTGGAGCCAATCATGGAGCAGCACAACAGAGGCTGGAGCCAATCATGGAGCAGCACAACAGAGGCTGGAGCCAATCATGGAGCAGCACAACAGAGGCTGGAGCCAATCATGGAGCAGCACAACAGAGTAAATCAGGTGTCAGGCTAGAAAAAGGTGCAAGTGTGTGGTTCATTAGGCTGCAGCCAATCACAGAGCAGCACACTGAAGCGCACGCTTACAAACCACTGGTAAGTGCTGACTACAAGTCATGACTTCAAATTGTTATATAGAATGATTACAAATTATTTGTTGTTTGTGCAGCTTAGTCAAGAGTCCCTAATTGATGAAGTCGACTCAGATTCTGACGATTTAACTGTCAAGAAGAAACCTGTAAAAAAGTATGGAAAAAGAAAAATCAAAAACACTTTTCTTCAAGACTCGGAAAGTGACGAACCAAAGGCAAATAAGATTGTTATCATGCAGCTGCAAAAGAAGAAAAATGGGGGGAGAGTTTACAGCAAGAGACACTTCTGCCTCTACTGTTCAATGTCCTGCCACAAAATGTCCCGTCATTTGACTAGAAAACATGGAAATGAAAGTGACGTAGCCAGAGCATTGGCTCTACCTGTGAAATCTAAAGCACGTAAACTTCAGTTTGATTTGATCAGGAATAGTGGAAACCGTGAGCACAATTTTGAGGTTTTAAAGGCCGGCATTGGAACTTTAGTCCCAGCTAAACAGCCAAATTCCCCAGTTAAATCCAGTGAGTTTTTGCACTGTATAGACTGTGGGGCATTGCTTAAGCGAAAGTTGCTGTGGAGGCATGTGGCCAGGTGCCGGCTTTCACAGAAAGATGCCCAGGCTAAACCAGGCTAAACCAGGCTAAACCAGGTAGAAGTAGGGTCCAGTCCCTCTGCTCCCTAGCCCAGCCTGTACCGGAGGGCATCAGCAAAAAGCTGTGGTCTTTAATTTGGGCAATGCATCAGGATGAGGTCACGGGTGTTGTCAAAGCAGAAAAGGGGATTCTGAGACTCGGAGAGCACCTGTACTTAAAACACGGGCATGATAAGACTAAGCATGATTACATTAGGCAGAAAATGAGAGAAGTCGGTAGGTTAATTAACGAAGCAAAAACCGCAGGGAAACTGAAAACAATGAAGGATTTCTTTATTCCTTCCAACTTTAACCATGTGATTGATGCAGTCAGGTCTGTGGCTGGATATGATGAGGAAACAAATCAATACAAGACTCCATCCTTGGCCCTCAAACTCGGCCATAGCCTCAGAAAGCAGATATTCTTGAATGTGACTCAAAAATGGAGCATTGTGTTGATGAACTATTTATTAAAAACCTCCAACGAAGCCGGCTGCTTTTTGAGAAGAGGTGGGACGTCTGTGTTTCTTCTGCTGCCCTACAGACCCTCCGGCAAGCCAAGTGGAACACTCCGGACCTGCTCCCTCTGACTGAGGACGTTAGAGCCATGCATGCACATATTGAGGTATGTCGACCTGAATATGTGCAAACCCTAATAAGTGAGCCAACGTCTAAGCATTGGTCTAAACTGGCAGTTTTGACTCTTTGTGAGGTCATCATTTTCAATCGAAGAAGGGAAGGTGAGGTTTCAAAGATGCCACTGACAGCCTTTACCTTAAGAAGTAAGACTGGGATCCATTCTGACATTGCTCTGGGACTGTCCCAACTTGAGAAAAAGCTGTGTCAGCATTTTCAACGCATTGAAATTAAAGGGAAAAGAAGTCGGAAAGTGCCGGTTCTTTTGACTCCTGAAATGATTGCTTCGATGGAGGTGCTGGTGGAGAACAGAAGGGCCTGTTCCATCTCTGACCATAACCCATACTTCTTTTCCCGCCCGGGCGCAGACACCCACATCAGGGGATCAGACTCCCTACGCCAGGTAGCCAAAGAATGTGGTGCGGTGCATCCAGAGATGCTATCCTCAACCAAACTTAGAAAGCACATAGCTACTATGTCTACAGTTCTCAATATGAAAGAGAATGAGATGGACATACTTGCCAACTTCCTCGGCCATGACATTCGCATCCACAGGCAATATTACAGACTACCAGAGGGGACACTGGAGCTGGCCAAAATCAGCAAAGTGTTGATGGCCATGGAGCAGGGAAGAGTGACGGAATTCGAAGGAAAGAGCCTCGACCAGATACAAATTGAGCCTGAAGGTAATTCTTGATATTATTAAAATATGTATGATTTTTTTCCCCTAAAGGCCACTTGTATTTTTATTTTCTGTGCGACAGGGAGAGCAGTAGAGATCCTCTCACAAACGGACGGGCTAAAAGAAACTTCAAGCGGAGAACCTTCAACCATTCATCCAGATGCACCCCATGGTAGTGGCAGTGCCCCTTCTGGTAAGTGTACCAGGTGGGGGATTACAGCCAGGCTGCTTGGTCCTCACCCTGGGAGTGTATATTGCTAATATATTTTTATTTCTCTCCCTAGAACGTTAGAGAAAGCCATGGTCTGCATCTGAGGTGAAGGCTGTGGAGAAGACCATGACACCTTTCATACAGACTGGAAAGGTCCCTGGGAAGTCTCACTGCCTGGCCTGCATTAATGCCTCACCAGATGACCTTAGACATCGGACATGGAGTGGCATTAAATTCTATGTCAAAAATAGAATCACTGCAATTCGAAAACAAAATCTAAAATAAAATTCC
>OZ035844.1:22872316-22882316 GCA_964034765.1 Knipowitschia caucasica
CATAAACGCTTTGTTATTGCTTTTCTGTTTTTGATTGAAATGTTTGAATTGATGTGATGTGATTTTATTAAAAAGTACTTTTGTCGACTCTATAAATACCATTGGATTAGATTGTAAAGGATGTTATTAGCACGACTTGTTCTGCTTCAGTCTGAGGTGGGACTGGGGTCTGTAGTTTGGGCTCAGAGCAGGAGACGACAACGGTGACAAAAGGAAATGTGTCCAGAATCTAAAATAATCTATTGATCTATAAAGAAATGCACAGCTTTATTATGCTAAAGCTACAGATTTTATACTAGCTTCTTTATTATGCTAAAGCTACAGATTTTATGATAGCTTCTTTATTATGCTAAAGCTACAGATTTTATGCTAGCTTCTTTATTATATTCAGTGTGTCACAGTCACACACACACTTCTCACCCCCCCCCCGGTGCCCCCCCGGTGCCCCCCCAGGGTCGGCCACGGCCCAATAACACGAGCAGAGGGGAAGTATCAGGAGTGTTCAGTTAGACGGCTGTGGGGCGGCTGACGAGTGGAGATTGTAATTTCCACGACATGATTGATGGAGGCAATAGCGGACGTCGTGTGAGAGCCGCTGCTCGGGGAATATTCTGCTCTTTCTGTTGTTCCAGCGCTCCGTGCTGATTGGACGAGAGCGGAGACCCACCGACACCGACAAAAACTCACCCCGAGAAGCCAGCGGGAAATAAACGTGTGACTTTGGACCGGAACCAAAACATGTGACTTTGGACCGGAACAAGAACATGTGACTTTGGACCAGAACAAGAACATGTGACTTTGGACCGGAACCAAAACATGTGACTTTGGACCAGAACAAGAACATGTGACTTTGGACCAGAACAAGAACATGTGACTTTGGACCGGAACAAGAACATGTGACTTTGGACCAGAACAAGAACATGTGACTTTGGACCAGAACAAGAACATGTGACTTTGGACCAGAACAAGAACATGTGACTTTGGACCAGAACAAGAACATGTGACTTTGGACCAGAACAAGAACATGTGACTTTGGACCGGAACAAGAACATGTGACTTTGGACCAGAACAAGAACATGTGACTTTGGACCGGAACAAGAACATGTGACTTTGGACCAGAACAAGAACATGTGACTTTGGACCGGAACAAGAACATGTGACTTTGGACCAGAACAAGAACATGTGACTTTGGACCAGAACAAGAACATGTGACTTTGGACCGGAACAAGAACATGTGACTTTGGACCAGAACAAGAACATGTGACTTTGGACCAGAACAAGAACATGTGACTTTGGACCAGAACCAAAACATGTGACTTTGGACCAGAACAAGAACATGTGACTTTGGACCGGAACAAGAACATGTGACTTTGGACCAGAACCAAAACATGTGACTTTGGACCAGAACAAGAACATGTGACTTTGGACCGGAACAAGAACATGTGACTTTGGACCAGAACCAAAACATGTGACTTTGGACCAGAACAAGAACATGTGACTTTGGACCGGAACAAGAACATGTGACTTTGGACCAGAACCAAAACATGTGACTTTGGACCAGAACAAGAACATGTGACTTTGGACCGGAACAAGAACATGTGACTTTGGACCAGAACAAGAACATGTGACTTTGGACCGGAACAAGAACATGTGACTTTGGACCAGAACCAAAACATGTGACTTTGGACCAGAACAAGAACATGTGACTTTGGACCAGAACAAGAACATGTGACTTTGGACCAGAACCAAAACATGTGACTTTGGACCAGAACAAGAACATGTGACTTTGGACCAGAACAAGAACATGTGACTTTGGACCGGAACAAGAACATGTGACTTTGGACCAGAACCAAAACATGTGACTTTGGACCAGAACAAGAACATGTGACTTTGGACCAGAACAAGAACATGTGACTTTGGACCAGAACCAAAACATGTGACTTTGGACCAGAACAAGAACATGTGACTTTGGACCAGAACCAAAACATGTGACTTTGGACCAGAACAAGAACATGTGACTTTGGACCGAAACAAGAACATGTGACTTTGGACCAGAA
Organism: Knipowitschia caucasica; assembly: GCA_964034765.1. Taxonomy (NCBI): domain Eukaryota; kingdom Metazoa; phylum Chordata; class Actinopteri; order Gobiiformes; family Gobiidae; genus Knipowitschia; species Knipowitschia caucasica. The sequence goes on from OZ035844.1 coordinate 22,874,374, forward strand.
CCAAAACATGTGACTTTGGACCAGAACAAGAACATGTGACTTTGGACCAGAACCAAAACATGTGACTTTGGACCAGAACCAAAACATGTGACTTTGGACCAGAACAAGAACATGTGACTTTGGACCAGAACCAAAACATGTGACTTTGGACCAGAACAAGAACATGTGACTTTGGACCAGAACAAGAACATGTGACTTTGGACCAGAACAAGAACATGTGACTTTGGACCAGAACCAAAACATGTTCTTTGGACCAGAACAAGAACATGTGACTTTGGACCAGAACAAGAACATGTGACTTTGGACCAGAACAAGAACATGTGACTTTGGACCAGAACAAGAACATGTGACTTTGGACCAGAACAAGAACATGTGACTTTGGACCAGAACAAGAACATGTGACTTTGGACCAGAACAAGAACATGTGACTTTGGACCAGAACCAAAACATGTGACTTTGGACCAGAACCAAAACATGTGACTTTGGACCAGAACAAGAACATGTGACTTTGGACCGGAACAAGAACATGTGACTTTGGACCAGAACCAAAACATGTGACTTTGGACCAGAACAAGAACATGTGACTTTGGACCTGAACAAGAACATGTGACTTTGGACCAGAACAAGAACATGTGACTTTGGACCGAACCAAAACATGTGACTTTGGACCAGAACAAGAACATGTGACTTTGGACCGGAACAAGAACATGTGACTTTGGACCAGAACAAGAACATGTGACTTTGGACCAGAACCAAAACATGTGACTTTGGACCAGAACAAGAACATGTGACTTTGGACCAGAACCAAAACATGTGACTTTGGACCAGAACAAGAACATGTGACTTTGGACCAGAACAAGAACATGTGACTTTGGACCAGAACCAAAACATGTGACTTTGGACCAGAACAAGAACATGTGACTTTGGACCAGAACCAAAACATGTGACTTTGGACCAGAACAAGAACATGTGACTTTGGACCAGAACCAAAACATGTGACTTTGGACCAGAACAAGAACATGTGACTTTGGACCAGAACAAGAACATGTGACTTTGGACCAGAACAAGAACATGTGACTTTGGACCAGAACAAGAACATGTGACTTTGGACCAGAACAAGAACATGTGACTTTGGACCAGAACCAAGAACATGTGACTTTGGACCAGAACAAGAACATGTGACTTTGGACCAGAACAAGAACATGTGACTTTGGACCAGAACAAGAACATGTGACTTTGGACCAGAACAAAACATGTGACTTTGGACCAGAACAAGAACATGTGACTTTGGACCAGAACCAAAACATGTGACTTTGGACCAGAACAAGAACATGTGACTTTGGACCAGAACAAGAACATGTGACTTTGGACCAGAACAAAAACATGTGACTTTGGACCAGAACAAGAACATGTGACTTTGGACCAGAACCAAAACATGTGACTTTGGACCAGAACAAGAACATGTGACTTTGGACCAGAACAAGAACATGTGACTTTGGACCAGAACAAGAACATGTGACTTTGGACCAGAACAAGAACATGTGACTTTGGACCAGAACCAAAACATGTGACTTTGGACCAGAACAAGAACATGTGACTTTGGACCAGAACCAAGAACATGTGACTTTGGACCAGAACCAAAACATGTGACTTTGGACCAGAACAAGAACATGTGACTTTGGACCAGAACAAGAACATGTGACTTTGGACCAGAACAAGAACATGTGACTTTGGACCAGAACAAGAACATGTGACTTTGGACCAGAACAAGAACATGTGACTTTGGACCAGAACAAGAACATGTGACTTTGGGACCAGAACAAGAACATGTGACTTTGGACCAGAACAAGAACATGTGACTTTGGACCAGAACCAAAACATGTGACTTTGGACCAGAACAAGAACATGTGACTTTGGACCAGAACAAGAACATGTGACTTTGGACCAGAACCAAAACATGTGACTTTGGACCAGAACAAGAACATGTGACTTTGGACCAGAACCAAAACATGTGACTTTGGACCAGAACCAAAACATGTGACTTTGGACCAGAACAAGAACATGTGACTTTGGACCAGAACCAAAACATGTGACTTTGGACCAGAACAAGAACATGTGACTTTGGACCAGAACAAGAACATGTGACTTTGGACCAGAACAAGAACATGTGACTTTGGACCAGAACAAGAACAAGAACATGTGACTTTGGACAAGAACAAGAACATGTGACTTTGGACCAGAACAAAACATGTGACTTTGGACCAGAACAAGAACATGTGACTTTGGACCAGAACCAAAACATGTGACTTTGGACCAGAACAAGAACATGTGACTTTGGACCAGAACAAGAACATGTGACTTTGGACCAGAACAAGAACATGTGACTTTGGGCCAGAACAAGAACATGTGACTTTGGACCAGAACAAAACATGTGACTTTGGACAAACAGAACAAGAACATGTGACTTTGGACCAGAACAAGAACATGTGACTTTGGACCAGAACAAGAACATGTGACTTTGGACCAGAACAAGAACATGTGACTTTGGACCAGAACCAAAACATGTGACTTTGGACCAGAACAAGAACATGTGACTTTGGACCAGAACAAGAACATGTGACTTTGGACCAGAACAAGAACATGTGACTTTGGACCAGAACAAGAACATGTGACTTTGGACCAGAACCAAAACATGTGACTTTGAACCAGAACGTGTCCTTGAGCAAGACACTTTCTCTGGGACGCCCTTGAATCGTAGGCACTACAGTGAAAAACAGAAATCACTCAGAATCTTCTCTCTCAGGTCTTTGTCTGGAATGTTCCATAACATTCGACACATCAATCCTTTTGTGGAGTATACATGTATATTTGATAATAATGGGCCAATCCAGACCAAACCAAACCAAACCAGACTAAACCAAACCAAACCAAACCAAACCAGACCAAACCAAACCAAACCAAACCAAACCAGACCAAACCAGACCAAACCAAACCAAACCAGACCAAACCAAACCAAACCAGACAAAACCAAACCAAACCAAACCAAACCAAACCCTGATACTGTAATGTTACTAATACTACACAACATGTTTAGACTTCAGGAGAGAGTTAGTGAGAGAGCTCTACCCTGATTGGCTGATGCTGATTGGCTGATGCTGATTGGTTGATGCAGATTGGCTGATGCAGATTGGCTGATGCAGATTGGCTGATGCAGATTGGTTGATGCAGATTGGCTGATGCAGATTGGTTGATGCTGATTGGCTGATGCTGATTGGCTGATGCAGATTGGTTGATGCTGATTGGCTGATGCTGATTGGCTGAAACCTGCAGGTTCTGTATGAATCAGAAACCGTGTAATAGACAGATTTTGGAGCGAACTGGGAACTGATGCGGAGAAGTTGATTTAGCAAAACTGGCTCTCAGTGGGGGGGGGGGGGGGGGGGGGCGCAGCAGGGGGGGGGGGGGGGGGGGGTGGTGGGGGGGGGGGGGTAGGGGGGGTGGGTAGGGGCAGGGGGGGTAGGGGCTGCGATGGTTCGATGGGACGCCCTGGTATTTAATCATAGCTGTCAGACTCTGATCAGGAGGGGGAGGGGCTGCGGGCTCAGGTGAAATGAGACGAGGAACGAAGCCGTCAGCACTCGCCGCTGTCAGACTGTCAGACGAGTACTTTCAGAGTGTGAAGTGTGTGTCAGTGTGTCAGTCTGTGTGTGTGTATGTATGTGCGTATGTGTGTGTTTGTGTATATGTTTCTGTATGTGTCAGTGTGTGTGTGTGTGTTTGTTTATGTGTGTGTGTGTGTATATGTATGTGTTTGTTTATATGTGTGTGTTTGTTTATGTGTGTGTGTGTGTGTAACTGTGTATATGTATGTGTTCGTTTATATGTGTGTGTGTGTGTGTGTGTATTACTTTGAAATACTGCTAGAATAGGAAGATAAAAACACTGGGGGTTTGTAATTGATACTTTCTGCTTTGAAGTCATTTGAAACTAATAAAGTTAAATTTGTATCCAAAGAAACAAAGTCATGAAGAGTTTTAAGACAGTGATGGAGCTAAACACAGCTCCAGGTCTCACAGATCAAAGCCTTCTTCATGGTATGAGTCCTTCATGGTCCTGTAAGTCACTTCTGTTCATGTGACCCTGATCATGTGACCCTGGTCATGTGGCTCTGGTCATGTGGCTCTGGTCATGTGACCCTGGTCATGTGACCCTGGTCATGTGATCCTGGTCATGTGCTCTGGTCATGTGACCCTGGTCCATGTGGCCCTGGTCATGTGACCCTGGTCATGTGGCCCTGGTCATGTGACCCTGGTCATGTGACCCTGGTCATGTGACTCTGATCATGTGACCCTGGTCATGTGACCCTGGTCATGTGGCTCTGGTCATGTGACCCTGGTCATGTGGCTCTGGTCATGTGGCTCTGGTCATGTGGCCCTGGTCATGTGATCCTGGTCATGTGGCCCTGGTCATGTGGCCCTGGTCATGTGACCCTGGTCATGTGACCCTGGTCATGTGGCTCTGGTCATGTGACCCTGGTCATGTGGCTCTGGTCATGTGACCCTGGTCATGTGGCTCTGGTCATGTGACCCTGGTCATGTGGCTCTGGTCATGTGGCTCTGGTCATGTGACCCTGGTCATGTGGCTCTGGTCATGTGACCCTGGTCATGTGGCTCTGGTCATGTGAACCTGGTCATGTGGCTCTGGTCATGTGGCTCTGGTCATGTGACCCTGGTCATGTGACCCTGGTCATGTGGCTCTGGTCATGTGGCTCTGGTCATGTGACCCTGGTCATGTGACCCTGGTCATGTGGCTCTGGTCATGTGGCTCTGGTCATGTGACCCTGGTCATGTGGCCCTGGTTGGTCATGTGACCCTGGTCATGTGACCCTGGTCATGTGGCTCTGGTCATGTGGCTCTGGTCATGTGACCCTGGTCACGTGGCTCTGGTCACGTGACCCTGGTCACGTGACCCTGGTCACGTGGCTCTGGTCATGTGACCCTGGTCACGTGACCCTGGTCACTGTGACCCTGGTCACGTGACCCTGGTCACGTGACTCTGAAACACTGAAACCACAGAGTTTGGTTTTACCTGAGGAGCAGCTGCAGGGTCCTCACACACAGCCAGGCCCCGGACCAGCTTTAACCGGCCGTTGGACTGTGGGGGAGAGAGGAGAGAGGAGGGAGGAGGGAGGAGGGAGGGGAAGAGGGAGGGGGGAGGGGGAGGGGAAGAGGGAGGGGGGGAGGGGGGGGGGGAGGGAGAGGGGGGAGGGAGAGGGGGGAGGGAGAGGGGGGAGAGAGGAGGGGGGTCAAAGTCATGCACTGAACCACGAGCAGCACAACAAGAGGCAACAAGCAGGACTGAACCAGGACTGAACCAGGACTGAACCAGGACTGAACCGGGACTAAACCGGGGCTGAACCAGGACTGAACCGGGACTGAATCAGGATTGAACCAGGACTGAATCAGGACTGAATCAGGCCAAGCAGAGCACAGCTACAGCCACAGACACAGCCGCAGACACAGCCGCAGACACAGCCGCAGACACAGCCGCAGACACAGCCGCAGACACAGCCGCAGACACATGCTTTCACCCGTCTGCATTTAACCCTGAAGGTGCCACGGATTGACGTAAAAATATGCGATATTTGGTATATATTGTGTAGGTTTCCTCCGGGTGCTCCGGTTTCCCCTACCACTAAAAACACGTACAACTCCTGTACTGGCCCCTCCCATCTCTGTGTGAGTGACAGACTAATGCCCATGATTGTAAACCGCTTTGACTCTGGTCTGAGAAAGGCGCTACATAAATAAATGACTTACTGAAGCAGGGCGTCAACATTAATGCAAAATGATTTACTGTTTTACTATTTCCCGACAGTGAGTTCATGTCCTGGGGATTTGTGTGTGTCAGAAAAATAATAAATACAAAAAATAATGAAACTCCAGGAATGCCACGCCCATATGAGGTCCTAATATGCAAATGAGATGGGTGCGTTTAATTCCTACATAAACTTTGGGCCGTCCTTATCCATCTCGTTTCATAACTTATTAAGAAAATAAGACGTCAAAATTCAACCGTCCGGCGTCTAAAGAGTTAAAAACTACAAACTCAACTCTACAGTTTCTCCAACACGACCCGAGCGGCTGCAACAGCGTTCACAAAATGACATTTCATCTCCGTTCCACCACTTCAGCCAAAAAAACATTTCACAGCAACTTCCAAATGCTGCGCGTCAGCAGACACAGGCCATTCACACAGAAACTACATTACCCAGCATGCATCTGGGAGGCCTCCTACCTTTACGTGCTTCACAGGCTGCACACAGGCGAGAACAGGAGACACAGTTACATCACAACAACCACAGAAGAAGAAGCAGAGAAGAAGAAGAGAAGAAGAAGAGCAGAAGCAGAGAAGAAGCAAAGAAGAAGCAGAGAAGAAGCAGAGAAGAAGAAGAGAAGAAGCAGAGAAGAAGCAGAGAAGAAGCAGAGAAGAAGAAGAGAAGAAGCAGAGAAGAAGCAGAGAAGAAGCAGAGAAGAAGCAGAGAAGAAGCAGAGAGGAAGCAGAGATATTAAGTATTTTTGAAGGAAAATACTGTGTAAATAACTTCATCTGAAACAGGACCAGGAAGAACCCTGCAGCGCCCCCTGCTGGCCGCTTCTGTGGCCTGGACTAAAGAATAATCCATTGGTTTCTCTGAGCTAATGTAGAAAGTACTTTTCTTTTCTTATGATTATTTATACATTACAGGAGTTTAAACCTCTAGGACTGAACCAAAACTGGACCAAATGTACAATCATTAAGAACTGAAGCCAGAGATTTGTAAAAACATTTTGGATGTGTTGGGTTAAGTTATTAATATAAATACATTTCAGAGGCCACTAAAATGGTCTGAGATGGACATTCCTGCGGCAGTAAAAAGACCAAACCTTTTTTAAGAAATAATATCTGTATTTTCTCCAGTTTGAGATGAATTAAAGAAGAACCACATGAAAAGATCTGTGTTGATCCTGGACTGAACCATCTGGGATCACACCTGCTCAGCCAAGTTACACGCCAAGTTACACGCCAAGTTCCACGCCAAGTCTGTGGAGAGGCCGCCACAGACAGAAGACATTTTACTGCATATCCTACTTCATTATTATTACTGTGAGTAACTTATTAGTCAGAGCGAGAGCTTAGAGTCACTCTGGCCTTTCTCTGTGGAGCAGAGAGGAAGTCTGCACGGATCAATGGAGCCCAGCATCTAAGTGAGCAGAGGGAGCAGATGGAGGCGCAGGGGAGGGAGGAGGGAGGAGGGAGGAGGGAGGAGAGGAGAGAGGAGAGAGGAGAGGAGGGGAGGAGAGAGGAGGAGAGGAGGGAGGAGGGAGGAGAGGAGGAGGTTGAGAGGAAGGAGGGAGGAGAGAGGAGAGAGAGGATAGGATGAGAGGAGAGAGAGATAGGGGAGAGGAGAGAGGAGAGAGGAGAGAGGAGAGAGGAGAGAGGAGGAGGGAGAGGAGGGAGAGAGGAGAGAGGAGAGAGAGGATAGGAGAGAGGAGAGAGGAGAGAGGAGAGGAGGAGGAGAGGAGAGAGGAGAGAGAGGATAGGAGAGAGGAGAGAGGAGAGAGGAGAGAGGAGAGGAGGGAGGAGAGAGGGAGAGAGGAGAGAGGAGAGAGGAGGAGGAGAGAGGAGGGAGGAGGGAGGAGGGAGGAGAGGAGGAGAGAGGAGGAGGGAGAGGAGAGGAGGGAGGAGAGAGGAGGGAGGAGGGAGGAGGGAGGAGAGAGGAGGAGAGGAGAGAGGAAGGGGAGGAGAGAGGAGGAGAGAGAGGATAGGAGAGAGGAGAGAGGAGAGGAGGACGAGAGGAGAGGAGGGAGGAGAGAGGAGAGAGGGAGAGAGGATGAGAGGAGAGGAGGCGAGGAGAGTAGGAAGAGAGAGGATAGAGAGAGAGAGACGAGAGAGTGGAGAGG
>OZ035844.1:22887316-22907316 GCA_964034765.1 Knipowitschia caucasica
GTCTCAGACCAGTCTCAGGCCAGTCTCAGACCAGTCTCAGACCAGTCTCAGACCAGTCTCAGGCCAGTCTCAGACCAGTCTCAGACCAGTCTCAGGCCAGTCTCAGGCCAGTCTCAGACCAGTCTCAGACCAGTCTCAGGCCAGTCTCAGACCAGTCTCAGGCCAGTCTCAGGCCAGTCTCAGGCCAGTCTCAGACCAGTCTCAGACCAGTCTCAGACCAGTCTCAGACCAGTCTCAGACCAGTCTCAGGCCAGTCTCAGGCCAGTCTCAGGCCAGTCTCAGACCAGTCTCAGACCAGTCTCAGACCATTCTCAGGCCAGTCTCAGGCCAGTCTCAGACCAGTCTCAGACCAGTCTCAGGCCAGTCTCAGGCCAGTCTCAGGCCAGTCTCAGACCAGTCTCAGGCCAGTCTCAGACCAGTCTCAGGCCAGTCTCAGACCAGTCTCAGACCAGTCTCAGACCAGTCTCAGACCAGTCTCAGACCAGTCTCAGGCCAGTCTCAGGCCAGTCTCAGGCCAGTCTCAGACCAGTCTCAGACCAGTCTCAGACCAGTCTCAGGCCAGTCTCAGGCCAGTCTCAGACCAGTCTCAGACCAGTCTCAGACCAGTCTCAGACCAGTCTCAGGCCAGTCTCAGGCCAGTCTCAGACCAGTCTCAGACCAGTCTCAGACCAGTCTCAGACCAGTCTCAGGCCAGTCTCAGACCAGTCTCAGACCAGTCTCAGACCAGTCTCAGACCAGTCTCAGACCAGTCTCAGACCAGTCTCAGGCCAGTCTCAGACCAGTCTCAGGCCAGTCTCAGACCAGTCTCAGACCAGTCTCAGACCAGTCTCAGACCAGTCTCAGACCAGTCTCAGACCAGTCTCAGACCAGTCTCAGACCAGTCTCAGACCAGTCTCAGACTCATATTTCTTGCTGCAGTGAACACAGAAAGCTCCACTTCTGACACAATGAACATTTCTCTCGTTTAACCCGAGCTGGAAATAGCGGCGGCGAGAGGTCAGAGTTCAGCCCGACGCCGCCAGCGAAACACGGCCATAGCCTTTTTATTCTGAACAATTATACCCAGAAGAATTTAGGGGGAGATGGAGAGCGCTAACCTACATTTAGGACGGGTCAGAGCAAAGACATGGAGGAAAACCGCCGTGAGGAAAGTCAGTCTGAGGTGAAGAGAAACCAGGACGTGGCAAGGGCAGGAGAGCGGCGCCACGAGAGCGGCGCCACGGTCGGACGTTTCAGCCTTTTCCATGTTATATACACTACATTATAGACATTATAGAGTGAGTGAGTTTAGGCTACTGTTGGATCTGAACGATACTTCATCATGTTTCTTCTTTTCCACCGCAGACGCAGAGGTCGTTATTCAGGTTTTATCGTCTGCAGTTGTTCTATTTCAGAAAATCTTTTATTATGCCTTTTTCTTTCTCTACTTTTGACTTATCTGCGCCGAGAGCCAAAGCTATTTCCTCGTCTGTCACTTCCTGTTCCTGACATTGCAATACAAATGGACAATGCTAACCCGCTAGCTCAACAAAGTGGATGAAACCATTTTGTGTTCTCTGTGATCTCGGTGTTTATGCTTTAATACTGTTTTTGTTAACCCAGGTCTGAGCCACATAAGGAATAACCAATCAGGAGCCTTCATTTGTCTGAGTAATCGCCATGACAACACAGCTGCCCCTGCTACGGCGCTAAGCTAACGGCGTCGGAGCAAACGCCCATATAAGGACATTCTATGGGTGCGTTTGTTCTATTCTGTCTTGACTATTGAAAAAACGCATGTTGATTAATGAGCACTGTCCCAATTTAAATGACATTAAAACAAATATGTTGTCTCCAGCTCGCTCTGAAATGTCGAGAAAATTGTAGGAATATGTGTGTGGCCTAAAAATACGCTATAATCATTTTAGATAATTAAGATTCAGCTTTTACTACTCTCAGTGTAATCCGCGTGACATGTGGCGAGGAGCAGAAATCCCACTTGAAAATGCGTTTTGCTTTTCCTGCGGCGCCAGAGCAGGGCTTGTGTTTTAGTGGCTGGAAGTTGCAGCCGTCAGCAGAGTGATGAAACCAGCTTTAGCGGCTAAGTGTCTACGTGTCAGCTCCAGAGCATTAGGGAGAATCTTTTTACCACTTCCACAGACTTAAATATATGCAGCTTCAGACATTCTGCTGTTTCTGCTCTCACGGACCAGGGCTGAAAACACAACCGCAGAGTGAGGCCGTGATGATGTTTGTGAGACATTCTTAGAAAAATACATTTCACTGTCGCTTTTACCTCGTTACGACTCAAATACTTTTATAACAACTTAGGAATCTCAACCTGGCAACCCATGAGGAGGCAAAAGAATAACTAATCATTTATGAATTTGGACCGCCCCATAACCCTACATTTGGACTGCCCCATACGCCCCCTAACCCTACATGTGGACCGCCCCCTAACCCTACATTTGGACCGCCCCATACACCCCCTAACCCTACATGTGGACCGCCCCATATGCCCCCTAACCCTACATGTGGACCGCCCCCTAACCCTACATTTGGACCGCCCCCTAACCCTACATTTGGACCGCCCCATACGCCCCCTAACCCTACATGTGGACCGCCCCATACGCCCCCTAACCCTACATTTGGACCGCCCCATACGCCCCCTAACCCTACATGTGGACCGCCCCATACGCCCCCTAACTCTACATGTGGACCACCCCATACGCCACCTAACCCTACATGTGGACCGCCCCATACGCCCCCTAACCCTACATGTGGACCGCCCCATACGCCCCCTAACCCTACATGTGGACCGCCCCATACGCCCCCTAACTCTACATGTGGACCGCCCCATACGCCCCCTAACTCTACATGTGGACCACCCCATACGCCACCTAACTCTACATGTGGACCGCCCCATACGCCCCCTAACCCTACATGTGGACCGCCCCATACGCCCCCTAACTCTACATGTGGACCACCCCATACGCCCCCTAACCCTACATGTGGACCGCCCCATACGCCCCCTAACTCTACATGTGGACCACCCCATACGCCCCCTAACCCTACATGTGGACCACCCCATACGCCCCCTAACCCTACATGTGGACCACCCCATACGCCCCCTAACCCTACATGTGGACCACCCCATACGCCCCCTAACCCTACATGTGGACCGCCCCATACGCCCCCTAACCCTACATGTGGACCGCCCCATACGCCCCCTAACCCTACATGTGGACCGCCCCATACGCCACCTAACCCTACATGTGGACCACCCCATACGCCCCCTAACTCTACATGTGGACCACCCCATACGCCCCCTAACCCTACATGTGGACCACCCCATACGCCCCCTAACTCTACATGTGGACCACCCCATACGCCCCCTAACCCTACATTTGGACCGCCCCATACGCCCCCTAACTCTACATGTGGACCACCCCATACGCCCCCTAACTCTACATGTGGACCACCCCATACGCCCCCTAACTCTACATGTGGACCACCCCATACGCCCCCTAACCCTACATGTGGACCGCCCCATACGCCCCCTAACCCTACATGTGGACCACCCCATACGCCCCCTAACTCTACATGTGGACCACCCCATACGCCACCTAACTCTACATGTGGACCACCCCATACGCCACCTAACTCTACATGTGGACCACCCCATACGCCACCTAACTCTACATGTGGACCGCCCCATACGCCCCCTAACCCTACATGTGGACCACCCCATACGCCCCCTAACTCTACATGTGGACCACCCCATACGCCCCCTAACCCTACATGTGGACCGCCCCATACGCCCCCTAACCCTACATGTGGACCGCCCCATACGCCCCCTAACTCTACATGTGGACCACCCCATACGCCCCCTAACCCTACATGTGGACCGCCCCATACACCCCCTAACCCTACATGTGGACTGCCCCATACGCCACCTAACTCTACATGTGGACCGCCCCATACGCCCCCTAACCCTACATGTGGACCGCCCCATACGCCCCCTAACCCTACATTTGGACCGCCCCATACGCCCCATAACCCTACATGTGGACCGCCCCCTAACCCTACATGTGGACTGCCCCATACGCCCCATAACCCTACATGTGGACCGCCCCCTAACCCTACATGTGGACCACCCCATACGCCCCCTAACCCTACATGTGGACTGCCCCATACGCCCCATAACCCTACATGTGGACCGCCCCCTAACCCTACATGTGGACCACCCCATACGCCCCCTAACCCTACATGTGGACTGCCCCATACGCCCCCTAACCCTACATGTGGACCGCCCCATACGCCCCCTAACCCTACATGTGGACCGCCCCATACGCCCCCTAACCCTACATGTGGACCGCCCCCTAACCCTACATGTGGACCGCCCCCTAACTCTACATGTGGACCGCCCCATACTCCCCCTAACCCTACATGTGGACCGCCCCATACGCCCCCTAACCCTACATGTGGACCGCCCCATACGCCCCCTAACCCTACATGTGGACCGCCCCATACGCCCCCTAACCCTACATGTGGACCACCCCATACGCCCCCTAACCCTACATTTGGACCGCCCCCTAACCCTACATTTGGACCGCCCCATACGCCACCTAACCCTACATGTGGACCGCCCCATACGCCCCCTAACCCTACATGTGGGCCGCCCCCTAACCCTACATTTGGACCACCCCATACGCCCCCTAACCCTACATGTGGACTGCCCCATACGCCCCCTAACCCTACATGTGGACTGCCCCATACGCCCCCTAACCCTACATGTGGACTGCCCCATACGCCCCCTAACCCTACATGTGGACCGCCCCATACGCCCCCTAACCCTACATGTGGACTGCCCCATACGCCCCCTAACCCTACATGTGGACCGCCCCATACGCCACCTAACCCTACATGTGGACTGCCCCATACGCCCCCTAACTCTACATGTGGACCACCCCATACGCCCCCTAACCCTACATGTGGACCGCCCCCTAACCCTACATTTGGACCGCCCCATACGCCCCCTAACTCTACATGTGGACCGCCCCATACGCCCCCTAACCCTACATGTGGACTGCCCCATACGCCCCCTAACTCTACATGTGGACCGCCCCATACGCCCCCTAACCCTACATGTGGACCGCCCCCTAACCCTACATGTGGACCGCCCCATACGCCCCCTAACCCTACATGTGGACCGCCCCCTAACCCTACATGTGGACCGCCCCATACGCCCCCTAACCCTACATGTGGACCGCCCCATACGCCCCCTAACCCTACATGTGGACCGCCCCATACGCCCCCTAACTCTACATGTGGACCGCCCCATACGCCCCCTAACCCTACATGTGGACCGCCCCATACGCCCCCTAACTCTACATGTGGACCACCCCATACGCCCCCTAACCCTACATGTGGACCGCCCCATACGCCCCCTAACCCTACATGTGGACTGCCCCATACGCCACCTAACTCTACATGTGGACCGCCCCATACGCCCCCTAACCCTACATGTGGACCGCCCCATACGCCCCCTAACCCTACATTTGGACCGCCCCATACGCCCCATAACCCTACATGTGGACCGCCCCCTAACCCTACATGTGGACTGCCCCATACGCCCCATAACCCTACATGTGGACCGCCCCCTAACCCTACATGTGGACCACCCCATACGCCCCCTAACCCTACATGTGGACTGCCCCATACGCCCCATAACCCTACATGTGGACCGCCCCCTAACCCTACATGTGGACCACCCCATACGCCCCCTAACCCTACATGTGGACTGCCCCATACGCCCCCTAACCCTACATGTGGACCGCCCCATACGCCCCCTAACCCTACATGTGGACCGCCCCATACGCCCCCTAACCCTACATGTGGACCGCCCCCTAACCCTACATGTGGACCGCCCCCTAACTCTACATGTGGACCGCCCCATACTCCCCCTAACCCTACATGTGGACCGCCCCATACGCCCCCTAACCCTACATGTGGACCGCCCCATACGCCCCCTAACCCTACATGTGGACCGCCCCATACGCCCCCTAACCCTACATGTGGACCACCCCATACGCCCCCTAACCCTACATTTGGACCGCCCCCTAACCCTACATTTGGACCGCCCCATACGCCACCTAACCCTACATGTGGACCGCCCCATACGCCCCCTAACCCTACATGTGGGCCGCCCCCTAACCCTACATTTGGACCACCCCATACGCCCCCTAACCCTACATGTGGACTGCCCCATACGCCCCCTAACCCTACATGTGGACTGCCCCATACGCCCCCTAACCCTACATGTGGACTGCCCCATACGCCCCCTAACCCTACATGTGGACCGCCCCATACGCCCCCTAACCCTACATGTGGACTGCCCCATACGCCCCCTAACCCTACATGTGGACCGCCCCATACGCCACCTAACCCTACATGTGGACTGCCCCATACGCCCCCTAACTCTACATGTGGACCACCCCATACGCCCCCTAACCCTACATGTGGACCGCCCCCTAACCCTACATTTGGACCGCCCCATACGCCCCCTAACTCTACATGTGGACCGCCCCATACGCCCCCTAACCCTACATGTGGACTGCCCCATACGCCCCCTAACTCTACATGTGGACCGCCCCATACGCCCCCTAACCCTACATGTGGACCGCCCCCTAACCCTACATGTGGACCGCCCCCTAACCCTACATGTGGACCGCCCCATACGCCCCCTAACCCTACATGTGGACCGCCCCCTAACCCTACATGTGGACCGCCCCCTAACCCTACATGTGGACCGCCCCATACGCCCTGCTCCTCTCCCTGACAGACCACCCTCTGGCCGGCTCGGGGTGTCTCCTCCGGGAGACGGTGACACAGGGAGTGGATAAGCCTGCATTTGAGCTCCCGATAATCCCGGACTCGGACACGGGGCCAGACCGTCTCGTTGGCCTCAGCCTAAAAATAGGATCCAGGCCAATCCTTCGTTTCTCCACGACGTTTAAAACACCTTCTTTGGCTTTTCTCTCCTTCTCCCACTGCGCTCTGTAAACATTGTCTGCACTTGTTTGATTTTGATTGCAGAATGAACAAGTGCAAATGTGTTGTGTCCCGGTGGAATTAGCTCAAATGGAAATGAAGATTGAATGAATGAGGTTTTCCTGAAGCTGTGGGTTCGTATGTGATAGAAGTATCCACTGTTAACTCATTGACTGCTGCCATTTTTGATGATTTCACTGATTCTCAAGACCCACAGAATATTATTTGCTAAGACTATGTGTAATATGAAACTAGATACAGAAAGACTGTCTACTTTCATCAGCAAAAGTAAATGTGTTTCTATCTCTTATTGTTGTCCTGTAATCCGCAGTCGAACAGAGGGTCTCAGACTCATGCGTCAATGGCAGTCAATGTAAGGTCTAACTTATGTCTAACTTATTACTATCTAAAGCTGTGTGTTTCTGTTCACCCAGGATGCTAAAGAGGCAGGTAAAGAATTGTATTAAAAATGGCAAAAGTATGTCATAACTTTTAGGAGTTTGACTTCCACAACAGCATGACAAAGTCTGGGAATAGGAAAAGTGTGGCTCATTACAGACAACAGGAGCACAAACCGCAGAAGTCATATTTAACATTGAATATTTAACAACTCACACTGAGCCGCTTCTCTATAAAACCTACTGATCAGTTCCTAACGAATGCTGCGTGAACACAATCCTGAGCTAAACTCCAGACTTCTGCGGTTATTATTTGCAGATTTAAGTCCGTGTAGCGGTGGGAAAGGCCGTGGCGTTGTGGGAAATCATGGCCCAGCGCCGCAGGTGACAGCAGATCCCCCAGGGCAGCTGACGGGGCTGATGGGGGGAAGCCGCTTCTCCTCACCTCATTGTCCGTCCGTGACACCTCCAACTTTGCTAATTAGCGGCGGCTGAGCTAGCACTTCTTGTGGTTTGACAGACTGGAGCTCGTGCATGTGTCAAATGCAGCCAAAATGGAATCCACGCAAATTATGATTTTTGAGAGTTTGACATTCGCCTCAAACCCACGTCTGTTAAAAGTCGTTTCTGGGTCGTACTTTTCAACACGAGCCGAGACCGGACTAGACCCAGAGACAGTACTGGAGCCCGAGACCGGACTGGAGCCCGAGACCGGACTGGAGCCCAAGACTGGACTCGAGCCCGAGACAGGAACCCTGGCCTCAGATGGAACCCTGGTCTAAGATGGAACCCTGCACTGCATCATCAAATATGAGATCATAATTACTAGAATCGAGTTTTTTTTAACTTGACTTAAGTTCATTCTGACTGTCTTAAAATGAGATTTGCCAATGAGACAAGCAATTTTGACTTGATTCAAGAACTATTGCTTTATTTTCTCACATTTAGCCAAATTTGAGCATTTTATTGTCTTTAATTCTGTCATCTTTTATAGTCTAAGATGGAACCTGGTCTAAGATGGAACCCTGGTCTAAGATGGAACCTGGTCTAAGATGGAACCCTGGTCTAAGATGGAACCTGGTCTAAGATGGAACCCTGGTCTAAGATGGAACCTGGTCTAAGATGGAACCTGGTCTAAGATGGAACCTGGTCTAAGATGGAACTTGGTCTAAGATGGAACCTGGTCTAAGATGGAACCTGGTCTAAGATGGAACCCTGGTCTAAGATGGAACCTGGTCTAAGATGGAACCCTGGTCTAAGATGGAACCCTGGTTTAAGATGGAACCCTGGTCTAAGATGGAACCTGGTCTAAGATGGAACCTGGTCTAAGATGGAACCTGGTCTAAGATGGAACCCTGGTCTAAGATGGAACCTGGTCTAAGATGGAACCCTGGTCTAAGATGGAACCTGGTCTAAGATGGAACCCTGGTCTAAGATGGAACCTGGTCTAAGATGGAACCTGGTCTAAGATGGAACCTGGTCTAAGATGGAACCTGGTCTAAGATGGAACCCTGGTCTAAGATGGAACCTGGTCTAAGATGGAACCCTGGTCTAAGATGGAACCCTGGTTTAAGATGGAACCCTGGTCTAAGATGGAACCTGGTCTAAGATGGAACCTGGTTTAAGATGGAACCTGGTCTAAGATGGAACCCTGGTCTAAGATGGAACTCTGGTTTAAGATGGAACCTGGTCTAAGATGGAACCCTGGTCTAAGATGGAACTCTGGTCTAAGATGGAACCTGGTCTAAGATGGAACCTGGTCTAAGATGGAACCTGGTCTAAGATGGAACCCTGGTCTAAGATGGAACCTGGTCTAAGATGGAACCCTGGTCTAAGATGGAACCTGGTCTAAGATGGAACCCTGGTCTAAGATGGAACCTGGTCTAAGATGGAACCCTGGTCTAAGATGGAACCTGGTCTAAGATGGAACCCTGGTCTAAGATGGAACCTGGTCTAAGATGGAACCCTGGTCTAAGATGGAACCCTGGTTTAAGATGGAACCCTGGTCTAAGATGGAACCTGGTCTAAGATGGAACCTGGTTTAAGATGGAACCTGGTCTAAGATGGAACCCTGGTCTAAGATGGAACTCTGGTTTAAGATGGAACCTGGTCTAAGATGGAACCCTGGTCTAAGATGGAACTCTGGTCTAAGATGGAACCTGGTCTAAGATGGAACCTGGTCTAAGATGGAACCTGGTCTAAGATGGAACCCTGGTCTAAGATGGAACCTGGTCTAAGATGGAACCCTGGTCTAAGATGGAACCTGGTCTAAGATGGAACCCTGGTCTAAGATGGAACCTGGTCTAAGATGGAACCCTGGTCTAAGATGGAACCCTGGTCTAAGATGGAACCCTGGTCTAAGATGGAACCCTGGTCTAAGATGGAACCTGGTCTAGGACTTGAATCCAGACCCAGGACTTGAGCTCAGACCGGTCCCTGACCCGTGTTAGTCTCTGACAGTAGAATAAAGTGGTACCTGCGTCTCCTTCTTGTTGTTGGGCTCCTCGGGGCTCGTGCTCTGGCCGTCAGTGGCCGGGTCTGGCCTGGTGGTGGCGCTGTTGTCTTTGGGGGACGACACTCGGTCTTCAGAAACCTTCATGGCTTCACAGTCGAGTGAATTGGACGTTCTCATGGCAGACTCTGAGAGGGAGGAGAGGGCGAGCGAGAACCTGCGGAGAGAGAGGTCCTTTAACACAGAGAAACATTTAAGAGAGACTGAACTGGAATGCAAACATTTACAGACAAAAACTGTTTATTTGGACATATTACAGTCTTTGCATTTATCGCAGCTTGGCCCTGGCACAAAGAGCTGCACAGTCACTGAAATCAACCTTAAAGTCACTTATTGATCTTTTTAACAGGAGATTTCAGAATCTATATATGTTATAGATCTATGTTTTTAAACCGGAGCACCTGGAGGAAACCAAAGCAGACACAGGGAGAATATGCAACGTCGTCTCTGGAGTTGATGTTGTGATTTAAGGCGATACAGAAATGTAATGTGTTTTTGTCAAATGCTCTTGAATCCCAAAAGTCCAATCAAAAAGTACAAGGTTCAAGATTAAGACAAGTCGACTCATAATCAGTGATTCAATTATTAAAAAGTGACAGGAAGCGGCCGTGAATGCGCCCTCGCCATCCATCCATCCACCATGTTTCATTATTGGACCAATCACAGTGCAGCAGAGGCGAGACATTGTTGCATAGAGACCATTGAGAGTTTCTGAATCTCCCAAACATACAAAATGGCCGCCACAGGAGAAGGCGCCGCCACAGACAATGCACGTGATTGGACGAGATGGTCTCATTGGAATAACAGGGGCCTGCCGCGTGGATCTGAACTCTTTCTGGAGGTTTAGTAAATCAGCCGCAGAGAGAGAGAAAGGAACGGCTTCAGATTTAAGCCTGGTCCAAATGTGCCGCATTCAAACATGGAGGGATTTGGAGCCAGTGCTTTGATCACAGCATGTTAGAGCTTTAAAGGTGAGGTACGTAAGTTTTCTGGTAAAGGCCCCGCCCCCTTCTCGTCTCCATGGCGTTGCTATTGGTTTGTATGTCATGATAATCTGTGTTTTTTATCAAATATAAACAACAAAATGCATTAGTTTTCATATTAAAAGGAAAAGACTGTATTCTGTAATGATTATTAACAGGTGCCTGACAGACCTGAAGCTAAGCAGGGCAGGGCCTGGTTAGTACCGGGATGGGAGACCTCTGGGAACAGCAGGTGCCACAGTGGGGCGGCCGCGGCTGTAAAGTGCCAAACTGTGGTTGTGTCCTTAGGCAAGACACTTCCCCCACATTAGAATGAGTCTGGTGTGTGTGTGAATGGTTGTGGTGGTGGGAGGGGCTTCTGTCAGAGCGCCCCAGGGCAGCTGTGGCCACAGTAGTTTATCACCGCCGTGTTTGGAGTGAGAGAATAATGACGTGAAGAGACTTTGAGTGCGCTGTCTGAAACTTATTATTATTGGAAAATACAAGTGTAGCATCGTCCGTCAGTTCATATTTGTGAGACTGTGACGTTCTGAGGCTGTGTGTGTCAGGCAGAGTCAGCTGTGATCGATGCGGTGGTGGTGGGGGGGGGG
The DNA here is from genome assembly GCA_964034765.1 of Knipowitschia caucasica. Classification (NCBI taxonomy): domain Eukaryota; kingdom Metazoa; phylum Chordata; class Actinopteri; order Gobiiformes; family Gobiidae; genus Knipowitschia; species Knipowitschia caucasica. The sequence continues at coordinate 22,898,832 of OZ035844.1, forward strand.
GGGGGGGGGGGGGGTTGGGGGGGGTATGATTGTAAAGCCATAACCTTCCTGTGTGTGATGGTGTAGTTCCTCCTCATTCTGCAGAGGCCACAGGAGGAGGAGGTGCAGACTCTGGCACCTCCATCATTAACAGGTTAATTAGCACAGGGCTCTGAACGTTCACAGAGACAATCCCAGGTCTCTTCTCCAGGGGCAACAGTAACAACAGATACTGGGGCCCCACAGTGACCACAGACAACAGATACTGGGGCCCCACAGTGACTACAGACAACAGATACTGGGGCCCCACAGTGACTACAGACAACAGATACTGGGGCCCCACAGTGACTACAGACAACGGATACTGGGGTCCCACAGTGACTACAGACAACAGATACTGGGGCCCCACAGTGACTACAGACAACAGATACTGGGGCCCCACTGTGACTACAGACAACAGATACTGGGGCCCCACAGTGACTACAGACAACAGATACTGGGGTCCCACAGTGACTACAGACAACAGATACTGGGGCCCCACAGTGACTACAGACAACAGATACTGGGGCCCCACAGTGACTACAGACAACAGATACTGGGGCCCCACAGTGACTACAGACAACAGATACTGTATTTTCGTGGTGTCTTCAGAGTGGCGTGCTGGTGTTGGTACATGTCTGTAACTGTTTAGCTCAATATCTCTCATATAAACAGAAAAAAACTCATATTGCACTTGAGGTCATTGAGGTCGTTTGCAGTAAAGTCACTGACTGTGGTCGAAATGGAAGTTTGAAACGTCTGATTTGTATTGTTTGAATTCGGGCGTTCTGCTCTCCCAAAATTCCATCCACTGAGCGGCGCTGTGATCAAAAAATGACACCGTTTGTTGCCCAGTTCACTTCCGGTTGATTTCATACAATGGCGAATATGGCTCACGAAAACAACAAACGATTGACAGTGCCTGAATTGCGTGAAAGGTTGAAGCGAAAGGGTATTTGCAGTGTGGGAAAACGAAAGGAGGAATTGTTGTTGCTAGTTCAACGAGCGGATGGTGTTTATGAAGATTTAGAAGAAGATGACAGCGAGCAGAGTGAACGAAAACAGCTGTGTGTGCGAGTGACAGAGGGTAACAATGAGAATGAAGTTCAGCTAAGAGGGAAGAATGTGAATTGGACGGATGATTTGCGCGATATGCCACTAGTTAGAGACGGGAATGTATTTGCATACAGAAAATGACGAAAACACTCAACCATTTAGAGAAAATGCGCCGGGCAGAGAGAACCGGAAGTTGCGAAGGCAAGTGTTACCCATAATGCAACGCAAAATTCAGTCGCTCCCCCGCCCATCGGATGGAACTTTGGGAGAGCAGAACGCCCGAATTGAATCAGATACGACTGATACAATTGTAATGACTGCCACCTGCTGGCTGTTTGAAGAACTGAATCCTTTAAATGCACATGAGAGCGTTTTACCCTGATTCACTTTGTCCAATCGAAGCTTCTCTTGACGGTTTATGGAAGCTAATGTTCAGCTCTTGTTCCGTGTTGGGTTAACTCCTGTTGTAATTTAGGGCAATACAAAAATATATTGAATTGAATTAAAAATCCCTCGTAGCCATGACTCCTTTGATAACATGAGTAAGTCCATGTGCTTCATGCTAACATGGCTGCGTTGGAAAGCCTTAAAGTCTCTCCCATCATCAATATTCAGTTTAATATTGTAATGCAGTGACAGCCTCGGAGGCCCTCGGCGGGAGTCGGCCGGAGAGGACTTTATCTGTGTCCCCAAAGAGCTGAGGCTGCAGCTCCTTTAAGAGGCGCCGTGGCGCTGCTCGGTGTCAGAGTAATTGACTTCTTTGGGGTCGGCGCGCTCTGCCAGACGAATGTAGCGTCGTGTCAAGGCTAAGAGGTTAGCTGAGATGTAGCTCTGGAGGGTGAATTTCAACGACCTGTCAGCGCTCCACAAAAGCTTCTACTTTACATTATTTTACATTGGGAAAGAAAACAGCTTAATACTCTGGAGTGGAGCGTGTGTGTGAATATTTATCTGTGGGTTGACAGTTTGATGAGTGAACCCTCCGGAGAGCAGTGTTCTCATTTTGGACACATACTTTTGACTTCTGCAGTAAACGCTGAGTCTGTGTCTTCCACTTTCCTCCAGAGCGTGGGCCTGACTCTGTCCACGCTCGTCTGATGGACACAGCATAATTACCCAGCGCAGAGCAGGCGCAGAGCGGGCGCAGAGCGGGCCGCGAGCCCCTGTTGTTCTGCTGCATCACTGATGCTCATCATTTGATCTTTGGCGTAGCTTTAAAACCAGCGTCTGGGAAACGACACTCGGGAAATCAGCGTTTATGAGAAAAACCAACTCAGCAGCAATTTTACATCTCACTCATAACAGAGTCTCATCGGAGCATCTGCTGCGGAACTGCAGCTCCTCATGACTCCTCATGACTCCTTATGACTCCTCATGACTCCTCATCATGACTCCTCATCATGACTCCTTATGACTCCTCATCATGACTCCTCATGACACCTCATCATGACTCCTCATGGCTCCTCATGACTCCTCATGACTCCTCATCATGACTCCTCATGGCTCCTCATGACTCCTCATGGCTCCTCATGACTCCTCATCATGACTCCTCATGGCTCCTTATGACTCCTCATCATGACTCCTCATGACTACTCATGACTGTCACTCCTCATGACTCCTCATGACTCCTCATGGCTCCTCATGGCTCCTCATGGCTCCTCATGGCTCCTCATGGCTCCTCATGGCTCCTCATGACTCCTCATCATGACTCCTCATGACTGCTCATGACTGCTCATGACTCCTCATGACTCCTCATCATGACTCCTCATGGCTCCTCATGACTCCTCATCATGACTCCTCATGACTGCTCATGACTGCTCATGACTCATCATGGCTCCTCATCATGACTCATGATGACTCCTCATCATGACTCCTCATGGCTCCTCATCATGACTCCTCATCATGACTCATCATGACTCCTCATCATGACTCATCATGACTCATCATGACTCCTCATCATGACTCCTCATCATGACTCCTCATCATGACTCCTCATGACTCTTCATGACTCCTCATTGTTCCTCATGACTCATGACTCCTCATGACTCCTCATGACTCATGACTCATCATGACTCCTCATGACTCCTCATCATGACTCCTCATCATGACTCATCATGACTCCTCATCATGACTCCTCATCATGACTCCTCATCATGACTCCTCATGACTCTTCATGACTCCTCATTGTTCCTCATGACTCATGACTCCTCATGACTCCTCATGACTCCTCATGACTCCTCATGACTCCTCATGACTCCTCATGACTCCTACATGACTCATGTCTCTCATGACTCTCATGACTCTCAGCTTCATGACTCTCATGACTCTTCATGACTCCCTCTCCTCAACTCTTCATGACTCTTCATGACTCTTCATGACTCTTCATGACTCTTCATGACTCCTCATGACTCCTCATGACTCCTCATGACTCCTCATGACTCCTCATGACTCCTCATGACTCTTCATGACTCTTCATGACTCTTCATGACTCTTCATGACTCTTCATGACTCTTCATGACTCTTCATGACTCTTCATGACTCTTCATGACTCTTCATGACTCTTCATGACTCTTCATGACTCTTCATGACTCTTCATGACTCTTCATGACTCCTCATGACTCCTCATGACTCCTCATGACTCCTCATGACTCCTCATGGCCTATACTATGCTGAGATGAAGCTGATGCTTTAATAATGCATATCAAACATGGCTGCTGTGTGTAGCACAGGGACAGGCTACATATCAAACCATAGACTGTATATATTAATGGACAGAGTCAGGGCCAAAAAATGTGCTCTACTGGAGCAATCCAAAATGGCCGCGAGTGGTCCCGCCCACAGGAAAATTGTGAAAAAACGCATCTGTGCATGCGTCAGCTGCACGAGTCCCGCTCATGTAAACGAGAGACTTCTAAAGTCCACAGCAACTAAACTAGACTGGTCCAGAACACTCAGCATTGACACACATGTGGAACGGAGCTTTGGGCCAAGAGACAACTTTTGGTCCATCCTGTAAAGACGTTTTCCAGAGGTCAGCTAATGCTATATGTTAGCATTGGCTAATTCTTATTCTGGGTCCACCCCCACAGGCCCGGGGTGGTATTGCAGCATGTGTTTGATATGTGTGTGTGTTTAACATGGGTGTGTTTAACGTGTGTGTTAGACATACGTGTGTGGTTGCCCGCGGTGATCGAGGCAAAGGGGGAGGAGTCTGGAAAGGTCGCGATGGACGCCATGTCTCCCTCAGCTCCTCTCGACGCCACGAGCCTCGGCCGACCTCATGACCCCTGCAGTCCTGAAACACCAAGAAAGAGATGAGTGTGTGTCTGTGTCTATGTCAGTGTGTGTGTCTGTGTGTCTGTCTATATCAGTGTGTGTGCGTGTGTGTCTGTGTGTGTGTTTGTGTGTGTGTATGTGTGTGTGTGTGTGTGTGTCTATGTCAGTGTGTCTATATCAGTGCGAGTGTCTGTGTGTCTGTCTATATCAGTGTGTGTGCGTGTGTGTCTGTGTGTGTGTGTGTGCGGGTGTGTGTATGTGTGTGTGTGTCATACATAATACATGAAGCAGAGGAGGCCAATCTCGTGAAAAAATAAATAAATAAAATAATAAAATCAGTTATTACAGATTCAGAGCTGCACAAACACTGTCTTTGTGACAATCCACAATCCTCTTATAACAGACACAGGTGTGCTGCAGTGGAGGGAGAGGGTGTGAGGGAGAGGGTGTGAGGGAGAGGGTGTGAGGGAGAGGGTGTGAGGGAGAGGGTGTGAGGGAGAGGGTGTGAGGGAGAGGGTGTGAGGGAGAGGGTGTGAGGGAGAGGGTGTGAGGGAGAGGGTGTGAGGGAGAGGGTGTGAGGGAGAGGGTGTGAGGGAGAGGGTGTGAGGGAGAGGGTGTGAGGGAGAGGGTGTGAGGGAGAGGGTGTGAGGGAGAGGGTGTGAAGGAGAGGGTGTGAGGGAGAGGGTGTGAGGGAGAGGGTGTGAGGGAGAGGGTGTGAGGGAGAGGGTGTGAAGGAGAGGGTGTGAAGGAGAGGGTGTGAGGGAGAGGGTGTGAGGGAGAGGGTGTGAGGGAGAGGGTGTGAGGGAGAGGGTGTGAGGGAGAGGGTGTGAGGGAGAGGGTGTGAGGGAGAGGGTGTGAAGGAGAGGGTGTGAAGGAGAGGGTGTGAGGGAGAGGGTGTGAGGGAGAGGGTGTGAAGGAGAGGGTGTGAGGGAGAGGGTGTGAGGGAGGAGGGTGTGAGGGAGAGGGTGTGAGGGAGAGGGTGTGAGGGAGAGGGTGTGAGGGAGAGGGTGTGAAGGAGAGGGTGTGAAGGAGAGGGTGTGAGGGAGAGGGTGTGAAGGAGAGGGTGTGAGGGAGAGGGTGTGAGGGAGAGGTCGTCACTAAATGCCACCTCGCCGCAGCTCTGTCGTCTCCATGAATCATTTATTGGTCTGATTCTCAGGCTCCGTGTTTTCAGAATCTGCGTATTATCATTTCTCTAAAGTCTCTGCGTTTTGCCTTAACGGCCATGATGAGCTTTTATTCAGTTCATTTGCGTATCCCTCCCTCCCCTCCCTCCCCTCCCCTCCCTCCCCTCCCCTGCCTCTCCTCCCTCCCCTCCCTCTCCTCCCTCCCTCTCCTCCCCTCCCCCTCCCTCTCCTCCCTCCCCTCCCCTCCCCCTCCCTCTCCTCCCCCCTCCCTCTCCTCCCCTCCCCTCCCTCTCCTCCCTCTCCTCCCCTCCCTCTCCTCCCCTCCCTCCCCTCTCCTCCCTCCCCTCCCCTCCCTCTCCTCCCTCCCCCCTCTCCCCCCTCTCCTCCCTCCCCATCCATCTCCTCTGCCTCTCCCTCTCTCTCTCTAATCCACCTCTGAGTGAGCAGGACCATGCTGACTCTGGCATCCTGCTGACTCTGGCATCCTGCTTTGCCAAACGTGCTTCCACCTGGTGTTAGCGCACGCCCAAAGATCCGTCCAAAAAGGTCAACAGCTCCTTTCTCTGAGTCCAGACCTCGGTCTCACACGTCACCTCGGCTCGCGCCCAAAGGAGCCAAACACTTCCAAAGAGAACCGAGCCAAACTACTGCTGGAACTGCGTCAATTAACTGAATGTGACCTTAGAGCGGTTTTCACCGCCGTCGTCTTCACGGCGAGTTTTAATATAATAGCGAGGTCTTCCGCCGCCGGTCGCGCTGAGCCGTAGTATTGTTGGTAATGATGGTTGCCCACGGCGACTCATTCATATTAATGTTAGGTACATTTTAAACGTGGAAACAGCAGCTGGATCCAGTAATAATGAAATGTTAAACAATAAAACATTTTTTTCCTGATTCTCGGCTCTGCAGGTTTTCTCGGCTCTGCAGGTTTTCTCGGCTCTGCAGGTTTTCTCGGCGGCGCTCGGCGAATGCTTCTGGTCACGTTGGTTTGGAGACTTCACACTGTGCAGCTACACATTCAAAATAACTCATATCTGTCCGTGATTTGACAGACCGAAATCTGGCGACATCTTTCCCTGCTGGATGCACTGTAGGTCTCTAAACCAGGGATTCTAACAAAGAAGACCGGGGCGAAGTTGTTCCGTGCATTGCCGTGTGGTTGCGTTGCCGTGTGGTTGTGTTGCCGTGTGGTTGCATTGCCGTGTGGTTGCATTGCCGTGTGGTTGCGTTGCCGTGTGGTTGCGTTGCCGTGTGGTTGCGTTGCCGTGTGGTTGCATTGCCGTGTGGTTGCGTTGCCGTGTGGTTGCGTTGCCGTGTGGTTGCTATGCCGGCAGTGGTTCTTTTGGAGCGGCAGTAGCTTTCAGACACATCCAAACCCGCCATCATACGTGGCCACCCTTAACAATGCAAATCCAGAGCAATTAAAAGTGTGAGTGGCAGCCAGACAAAGCTTACAAGAAATGACGCACGATGCATTGTTCGTACATTCAGAGGTTTATTTTGGAACACAGAAAAGGTTGAAGGGAGATTATGTTCAGCGATGAAGAGAAATACCTTGATCACAAAGAAGCAACTTCCAACCCACAAGTGTGACCTTATCCTCCCACACCTCAGCGCAGGTTCAAAGCCTCCCCCAAAGCATCTCTGGCTGCGCGCAATCACAAGGAAAAATTCAGCAATGATTTTCAGGATGGAACAAAACCCTGTGCCGACTCTTTCAGCTCGAGGTCCCCGGGTTGTAATCATAAAATAACATTGTTGAGGCTCGGCTGCAGCTGACGAGCAGCTCACGACTGACACATAAAGAAGCCAAACAGCTGGGAGATGCTTGGCGTGGACGGGAATGCAAAGTAGATTGTGTGACTAAAGCACAGCAAGGTTACTCTATTCTTCCCACATTATTTCCATGACAAAAGCCATCGCTCCGGGATAAATCTGCGAGAGGCAAAAACACACGGCTCCAGTAATAAGACAAGCTTCAGAGCCGCGCCGACAAAAACACGCGCTAATAAAATCACTCGTCAAGCAAACAATTAAACGGGAAGTTAAATGGGGTTCAGCGCTCGTGTCAGTGCAATAACATTGATTTTCCCGGTTTGTTTAACTGAGTAACTAATCTCCCATTTTCTCGCAATTTCCAACTAATTGCAAAAAGAGGTTGAAATCACTGACAGGGGAGCTATATAATTGAAGCAGACGGCGATTAGCGAGAAGCCTATGAAATGATATCGCTTTGACTGGCGGGATTTTGGAGGCGTCTGGTTGGTTTAAAGAAGTGCCCGATTGAATTAAGAGCAAACGCACATAAACGGCCACAAATGAGCTGCTAATTGCGGCGCCGGTCTGTGCCTCGGGGTCGCGGCGGGCTCAGCAGACGCAGCACGGCGGCATTAATAAATGAAAGCCGAGGTAATCCATTCTCCCCATCTCCCTCAGCACTGGGAGGTTTTGTGGGAATGTCAATATATGATGTGGGAAAGATAAAGCAAAACCAACAACATGCAAAGGTTTGAAAACGTGCGGCTACAGCGGTTTAATTCATTGTAGTTTGAGGAAAGTTCTGAAGTCATTAAAAGTCCATTTGCACACAGCACCTGCTCTTCAAACAGGAGCGATCAGGCTCATGGGGGAACACACACCGCCGACAAGGCTCTTAACACCCTTATCTCGGCTAATTACAAAGGAAAGCAAGAGTAAGTAGCAAAAGATGAGATTAGAGCAGATCTGGCTGTGCACAAATTGCTAAGACACGGCACTCGCGGACCACCAATCGGGATGTTACGGTTAATTTAACGCGCCAAGACATCCCATTAGATTACAATAGAAGCTCCACCTTCTTCATAAGAAAGCACAGTCAAACAGGTCGTTGTGAAAGAGGCATTAGATGTGGGGCTACCTACCACTCTGAGCGCGCCACCCGCCATCCCATGTGCTACGGGAGCGCTTAGTTTCCATGGTCGAGGAGGAGAGGGGTGAGCTGGTCCGCCGCCTCCTGCTCCAGCGCCAAC
>OZ035844.1:22912316-22957316 GCA_964034765.1 Knipowitschia caucasica
CACTGAAACAGACTAAAGCAGCCGTATCCTGGACTAAAGCAGACTAAAGCAGCCGTATCCTGGACTAAAGCAGACCAAAGCAGACTAAAGCAGACTAAAGCAGGACTAACGCAGCCGTACCTGGACTAAAGCAGACTAAAGCAGACTAAAGCAGACCAAAGCAGACTAAAGCAGACTAAAGCAGGACTAAAGCAGCCGTATCCTGGACTAAAGCAGACTAAGCAGCCGTATCCTGGACTAAAGCAGACCAAAGCAGACTAAAGCAGACTAAAACAGACTAAAGCAGGACTAAAGCAGCCGTACCTGGACTAAAGCAGACTAAAGCAGACTAAAGCAGACCAAAGCAGACTAAAGCAGACTAAAGCAGGACTAAAGCAGCCGTATCCTGGACTAAAGCAGACTAAAGCAGTCGTATCCTGGACTAAAGCAGACCAAAGCAGACCAAAGCAGACTAAAGCAAGACTAACGCAGCCGTACCTGGACTAAAGCAGACTAAAGCAGACTAAAGCAGACCAAAGCAGACTAAAGCAGGACTAAAGCAGCCGTATCCTGGACTAAAGCAGACTAAAGCAGCCGTATCCTGGACTAAAGCAGACCAAAGCAGACTAAAGCAGACTAAAACAGACTAAAGCAGGACTAAAGCAGCCGTACCTGGACTAAAGCAGACTAAAGCAGACTAAAGCAGACCAAAGCAGACTAAAGCAGACTAAAGCAGGACTAAAGCAGCCGTATCCTGGACTAAAGCAGACTAAAGCAGTCGTATCCTGGACTAAAGCAGACCAAAGCAGACCAAAGCAGACTAAAGCAGACTAAAGCAGGACTAAAGCAGCCGTATCCTGGACTAAAGCAGACTAAAGCAGGACCAAAGCAGCCGTATCCTGGACTAAAGCAGACTAAAACAGGACTAAAGCAGACTAAAGCAGACCAAAGCAGACTAAAACAGACTAAAGCAGGACTAAAGCAGACTAAAGCAGGCTAAAGCAGACCAAAGCAGAACAAAGCAGACTAAAGCAAACCAAAGCAGACTAAAGCAGGACTAAAGCAGACTAAAGCAGGCTAAAGCAGACTAAAGCAGGCTAAAGCAGACCAAAGCAGTACAAAGCAGACTAAAGCAAACCAAAGCAGACTAAGGCAGACCAAAGCAGACCAAAGCAGACTAAAGCAGACCAAAGCAGACTGTGGTGTTTGTTAGGAGGTTAAAGGTGGTTATGAGCAGTACATGACTGACACACTGTCCAGCCACAGTGACAGAGCGCTCTATCCATAGCTCTGCGTCTAGACTTTGATAATGTGATTGTTTTTGTCCTTTCGCTCACTCCAACTGCAAACACGGTGGGCGGCAAAGTTCCTGCTGTCACCAAGCAACCGGCTCCAGGCTGCGGCAAGCCTCCCCATCCCACCCGTAATGGTACGATTCGTTATGCCATGTCTCTGAAGAGTTATTATTATTGCACAATCTTAATCCCAGGGAAAGGTCGAAGATTGGGCTAACAATTTATGGATACATGGCTGAATTATTTAATGAGCAAATATTAGAGAAAAGAGGATTTCTCTCTCCCAGCCACCCCTCCCTGGACGCCCCATTAATTATTTAGTCGTTGAGTGCCGCATCTTAAGACCAAAGCTATTACAACAAGCCTCTCTAATAACATTTGGTCAACTCAGAAAACAGACCTATAACCCGATGTAATGGATTGTCAACAGCGCTTATGCTAGTCCCCACAAACCAACGCACGACAATATTGACACGTGGTGGAGAGCCATTTGTCTGAGGGCGATAGGTTGTGTTAAAAATACGCCTTTTCCTTATTACTGTACACCGATATTGTTAAAGTATGCGGACGTACACACAGCACAGCTATGGAGACATCAGCCGAGGAGAGAAAGAGGCAGAAATCGACTCTCCGCCCACCAGCGCCGCACCAGTGGCAAAACAAGCCCTCATCATACTCCCCATCACCGCTGCCAACTTTATCTACTTACAACGCAATATATTTCTCATTAGCACGGACAATTAGAGCGGCCTGTAAGACACGCCGCCGCAGCCGCGATGCGCTGGTGTCATGTAACAACCTGACTATACTTTCACTTTGTACAAAACCAGAGGAAAATCTGCTGTCGGCTCCTGAAGTGAAATTGGAATTTGTGGACTGCCAAGTTGGTTTTAACAGAGAGTATCGGGGAAAGACAGAGGCAGCAAAAAGCCCGATCAATAATCACCGGGGTGTATTCCAAAACCATTGATCCACTTCAATGGCTTTCCACAAACCGCTTTATTAAATCGACGCTTATGAATTATTACACAGCTGTAATATCTGCACCTTTACTGTACAGCTGCCAATTTACATGTCTGGGACTGACAGAATCATCTGTAAACCTGTAGCTCACCAGCACCTTTCAGGTAGCTCCCCAAGGATTTACAATTCAACACATGATCTTGACTGAACACATGTTGAATCATTACATGTGTATTAAAAGTATAAATACATGTGTATTAAAAGTATAAATACATGTGTATTAAAGTATAAATACATGTGTATTAAAAGTATATAAATACATGTGTATTAAAAGTATAAATACATGTGTATTAAAGTATAAATACATGTGTATTAAAGTATAAATACATGTGTATTAAAGTATAAATACATGTGTATTAAAAGTATAAATACATGTGTATTAAAAGTATAAATACATGTGTATTAAAAGTATAAATACATGTGTATTAAAAGTATAAATACATGTGTATTAAAAGTATAAATACATGTGTATTAAAGTATAAATACATGTGTATTAAAGTATAAATACATGTGTATTAAAGTATAAATACATGTGTATTAAAAGTATAAATACATGTGTATTAAAAGTATAAATACATGTGTATTAAAGTATAAATACATGTGTATTAAAGTATAAATACATGTGTATTAAAGTATAAATACATGTGTATTAAAAGTATAAATACATGTGTATTAAAAGTATAAATACATGTGTATTAAAGTATAAATACATGTGTATTAAAGTATAAATACATGTGTATTAAAAGTATAAATACATGTGTATTAAAAGTATAAATACATGTGTATTAAAGTATAAATACATGTGTATTAAAGTATAAATACATGTGTATTAAAGTATAAATACATGTGTATTAAAGTATAAATACATGTGTATTAAAGTATAAATACATGTGTATTAAAGTATAAATACATGTGTATTAAAGTATAAATACATGTGTATTAAAAGTATAAATACATGTGTATTAAAAGTATAAATACATGTGTATTAAAGTATAAATACATGTGTATTAAAGTATAAATACATGTGTATTAAAAGTATAAATACATGTGTATTTAAAGTATAAATACATGTGTATTAAAAGTATAAATACATGTGTATTAAAAGTATAAATACATGTGTATTAAAGTATAAATACATGTGTATTAAAGTATAAATACATGTGTATTAAAAGTATAAATACATGTGTATTAAGTATAAATACATGTGTATTAAAGTATAAATACATGTGTATTAAAGTATAAATACATGTGTATTAAAAGTATAAATACATGTGTATTAAAAGTATAAATACATGTGTATTAAAGTATAAATACATGTGTATTAAAGTATAAATACATGTGTATTAAAAGCAGTGTTGGGCACGTTACTTTGAAAAAGTAATTAGTCATAGTTACTAGTTACTTCTCCCAAAAAGTAACTGAGTTACTAACGGAGTTACTCCACTATAAAAGTAACTAGTTACCAGTAAAAGTAACTATTGCGTTACTTTTTCGTTTTGATCTGGAACATAATGTGCACCCGACGTGCGCATTTTTACCTTTAACAGTGCCAATATTTCCATCTAGAAAAGTCCTGTTCACTCTTCATCTCTGTCTGTGCTGTAAAGCCCGCCACTGTGAATGTGGAAACACCGGTGAAGCACTGACTTCAGTCCAATCAGATGAACATATACATCATATAAATCAAGTGGACAATTTGTTTGGCTACAGCAAAATATGTTTTATGCCCGCATTGTTTGTTCATACAAAACGCAAAACTATGAGTTTTGGGTCTTACCTTATAGCTATACCTTATAAATGACCTGCACAGTCCACTTCGGTTCAGACCAGTTCCTTGTTTAAATCCAGTGAATGGTTTGAGCGTAGATATGTAATCCTCCATTTGGAAATGAGTCCAATGAGTTTTAAAAAGTAAAACAAAACGCGTGTGTCCTCCGTAAACTCCTCTGTTTTGCTGCAGCCGGCTGCATCCAATTTCTAAAATCAACCGTCTTACACTTCACCTCTCTTTCTTATCATTCCTATAGTCATTGAAAAATTACCCTATGTGCATTTTAGATTATGTAAAAATGTGTTATATGTCTGTTAGCCAAACCTGTTGCTGTCCTTAGCAGATAAACCAGGAAGAGCAAGGAGCTTATCGATGGAATTGTATGCAGCCGACTTCTGCGCTCACATGCGCTACTCTGTGGCTGACCTCACGCTGATACAAGCCGTGGTTGAGCGCGATTAAGACCCATATTTGTTTCAAAAACACAATTTATGAGCCATCCTCTCAACTGTAGACATGTAGATTGTAAAGGAAATATGTTTTACATCAGCCAATAATTGCTGAGAGGTTTTCTCATCCTCCCTTCTCTCATGACAACACGTTCATTGTGCGTCTTGAGTAACGCGCAGTAACGGGATGTCGGAAATGATAACGGCGTTATAGTTACTGTCAAAGTAATTAGTTAGAGTACTCGTTACTGAAAAAAGTAACGGCGTTAGTAACGCCGTTACTAGTAACGCCGTTACTAGTAACGGCGTTACTAACGGCGTTACTAGTAACGCCGTTATTCCCATCACTGATTAAAAGTATAAATACATGTGTATTAAAAGTATAAATACATGTGTATTAAAAGTATAAATACATGTGTATTAAAAGTATAAATACATGTGTATTAAAGTATAAATACATGTGTATTAAAAGTATAAATACAGCGTTATACAGTATTCTGTGTTTTCCATGTTCTGACCTAATTATTACATCAACATTTATTATGACTGAAAAAAGGAGTAGCTCTCTGCCTCTTCTGGTGTATAACAGTAGCTCTCTGCCTCTGCAGGTGAATAACAGTAGCTCTCTGCCTCTTCAGGTGAATAACAGTAGCTCTCTGCCTCTTCTGGTGAATAACAGTAGCTCTCTGCCTCTTCTGGTGTATAACAGTAGCTCTCTGCCTCTTCTGTTGTATAACAGTAGCTCTCTGCCTCTTCTGGTGAATAACAGTAGCTCTCTGCCTCTTCTGGTGAATAACTGTAGCTCTCTGCCTCTTCAGGTGAATAACTGTAGCTCTCTGATTGGAGAGCTACAGTAGGTGCAGTGTAACACAGTTGTATCTGATGCATGGCTGTTCTACATTGACCTGTGATGGTACCTGTAATGACCTATGACCTTTAAAGGTATAAAGGGGGATGTCCTACTTCCGGGTGGATCATAAAGACTATTGGTCCTCCCAGTTGTCAATCATTCTGGCGATACGTGCTCGTCCAATAAGAGCAGAGAGTTGTGTTCTTTCTCAGTATCTGTGAGGATCCTCTGACCTTTAACCTCATGACTGCAGCTCGTAAACAAAGTTCAGAAGTAAATCATGTGGTATTCAACATCAGCGTCATGACTTCCTCCAGATGTGCCATAACAACCATCAACACCATATAAGGACCATCAACACCACATAAGGACCATAAACGCAGAGAGAGCTGCTGTTTATGGTACGGGCTGCTGTTGATGGTACGGCTGCTCTGCTGTTGATGGTACGGGCTGCTGTTGATGGTACGGCTGCTGTTGATGGTACGGCTGCTGTTGATGGTACGGCTGCTGTTGATGGTACGGACTGCTGTTGATGGTACGGCTGCTGTTGATGGTACGGCTGCTGTTGATGGTACGGACTGCTGTTGATGGTACGGGCTGCTGTTGATGGTACGGCTGCTGTTGATGGTACGGGCTGCTCTGCTGTTGATGGTACGGGCTGCTGTTGATGGTACGGGCTGCTCTGCTGTTGATGGTACGGGCTGCTGTTGATGGTACGGGCTGCTGTTGATGGTACGGCTGCTCTGCTGTTGATGGTACGGGCTGCTGTTGATGGTACGGGCTGCTGTTGATGGTACGGGCTGCTGTTGATGGTACGGGCTGCTGTTGATGGTACGGGCTGCTGTTGATGGTACGGGCTGCTCTGCTGTTGATGGTACGGGCTGCTGTTGATGGTACGGGCTGCTGTTGATGGTACGGCTGCTCTGCTGTTGATGGTACGGGCTGCTGTTGATGGTACGGCTGCTGTTGATGGTACGGCTGCTGTTGATGGTACGGGCTGCTGTTGATGGTACGGGCTGCTGTTGATGGTACGGGCTGCTGTTGATGGTACGGGCTGCTGTTGATGGTACGGGCTGCTCTGCTGTTGATGGTACGGGCTGCTGTTGATGGTACGGCTGCTGCGGCTGCTGCGGCTAAAGCTAACATCCCCGTGTGCACCATGACAGAGGACATGCTAGCACCAACGCTCACATTAGACACCGAACACGTCACATTCAGACGTGTTCAGCCACACTCCCGGTAAAACAGAGTCGTGTGATCTTACCGTGTCCGTAGCGCGGTTCGGAGGCAGCAGCTTGTGACAGAGCAGGACCTTACGCTGGTTACGTACGCACGTTACGTACGTCAGGGTTTCAGCGTAGCAGCTCCTCCACGTGGTGTTTGTGTTGTTAGCTTCTGCACTCGGCGTGTGTACCGTGTGTTCCGTGTGTACCGTGTGTTCCGTGTGTACCAGGCCCAGGACAGACACCTAAAGCACTGGGTGCAGACTGAGTCCCCTGAGCAGAGTCCCGGAGCTGATGTAGACCTGAACCTGACCTGAACCTGACCCGAACCTGCGGATCAGACTCAGGAGAACTTGACCCTCTCAGGTACGAGATCAGTTTTACTGCTCTGGTCTGAGCCAAACTTATGTTCTCCACATGTGTCTGCATTCATTAGTCCTGGTCTCAGGTCTCTGTCCTGAAGTCCTCTCACATTAGTCCTGGTCTCAGGTCTCTGTCCTGAAGTCCTCTCACATTAGTCCTGGTCTCAGGTCTCTGTCCTGAAGTCCTCTCACATTAGTCCAGGTCTCAGGTCTCTGTCCTGAAGTCCTCCCACATTAGTCCTGGTCTCAGGTCTCTGTCCTGAAGTCCTCTCACATTAGTCCTGGTCTCAGGTCTCTGTCCTGAAGTCCTCTCACATTAGTCCTGGTCTCAGGTCTCTGTCCTGAAGTCCTCTCACATTAGTCCTGGTCTCAGGTCTCTGTCCTGAAGTCCTCTCACATTAGTCCTGGTCTCAGGTCTCTGTCCTGAAGTCCTCTCACATTAGTCCTGGTCTCAGGTCTCTGTCCTGAAGTCCTCTCACATTAGTCCTGGTCTCAGGTCTCTGTCCTGAAGTCCTCCCACATTAGTCCTGGTCTCAGGTCTCTGTCCTGAAGTCCTCTCACATTAGTCCTGGTCTCAGGTCTCTGTCCTGAAGTCCTCCCACATTAGTCCTGGTCTCAGGTCTCTGTCCTGAAGTCCTCTCACATTAGTCCTGGTCTCAGGTCTCTGTCCTGAAGTCCTCTCACATTAATCCTGGTCTCAGGTCTCTGTCCTGAAGTCCTCCCACATTAGTCCTGGTCTCAGGTCTCTGTCCTGAAGTCCTCCCACATTAGTCCTGGTCTCAGGTCTCTGTCCTGAAGTCCTCTCACATTAGTCCTGGTCTCAGGTCTCTGTCCTGAAGTCCTCTCACATTAGTCCTGGTCTCAGGTCTCTGTCCTGAAGTCCTCTCACATTAGTCCTGGTCTCAGGTCTCTGTCCTGAAGTCCTCCCACATTAGTCCTGGTCTCAGGTCTCTGTCCTGAAGTCCTCTCACATTAGTCCTGGTCTCAGGTCTCTGTCCTGAAGTCCTCTCACATTAGTCCTGGTCTCAGGTCTCTGTCCTGAAGTCCTCTCACATTAGTCCTGGTCTCAGGTCTCTGTCCTGAAGTCCTCTCACATTAGTCCTGGTCTCAGGTCTCTGTCCTGAAGTCCTCCCACATTAGTCCTGGTCTCAGGTCTCTGTCCTGAAGTCCTCTCACATTAGTCCTGGTCTCAGGTCTCTGTCCTGAAGTCCTCCCACATTAGTCCTGGTCTCAGGTCTCTGTCCTGAAGTCCTCTCACATTAGTCCTGGTCTCAGGTCTCTGTCCTGAAGTCCTCTCACATTAGTCCTGGTCTCAGGTCTCTGTCCTGAAGTCCTCCCACATTAGTCCTGGTCTCAGGTCTCTGTCCTGAAGTCCTCTCACAATTAGTCCTGGTCTCAGGTCTCTGTCCTGAAGTCCTCTCACATTAGTCCTGGTCTCAGGTCTCTGTCCTGAAGTCCTCTCACATTAGTCCTGGTCTCAGGTCTCTGTCCTGAAGTCCTCTCACATTAGTCCTGGTCTCAGGTCTCTGTCCTGAAGTCCTCTCACATTAGTCCTGGTCTCAGGTCTCTGTCCTGAAGTCCTCTCACATTAGTCCTGGTCTCAGGTCTCTGTCCTGAAGTCCTCTCACATTAGTCCTGGTCTCAGGTCTCTGTCCTGAAGTCCTCCCACATTAGTCCTGGTCTCAGGTCTCTGTCCTGAAGTCCTCTCACATTAGTCCTGGTCTCAGGTCTCTGTCCTGAAGTCCTCTCACATTAGTCCTGGTCTCAGGTCTCTGTCCTGAAGTCCTCTCACATTAGTCCTGGTCTCAGGTCTCTGTCCTGAAGTCCTCTCACATTAGTCCTGGTCTCAGGTCTCTGTCCTGAAGTCCTCTCACATTAGTCCTGGTCTCAGGTCTCTGTCCTGAAGTCCTCTCACATTAGTCCTGGTCTCAGGTCTCTGTCCTGAAGTCCTCTCACATTAGTCCTGGTCTCAGGTCTCTGTCCTGAAGTCCTCTCACATTAGTCCTGGTCTCAGGTCTCTGTCCTGAAGTCCTCTCACATTAGTCCTGGTCTCAGGTCTCTGTCCTGAAGTCCTCTCACATTAGTCCTGGTCTCAGGTCTCTGTCCTGAAGTCCTCTCACATTAGTCCTGGTCTCAGGTCTCTGTCCTGAAGTCCTCTCACATTAGTCCTGGTCTCAGGTCTCTGTCCTGAAGTCCTCCCACATTAGTCCTGGTCTCAGGTCTCTGTCCTGAAGTCCTCTCACATTAGTCCTGGTCTCAGGTCTCTGTCCTGAAGTCCTCTCACATTAGTCCTGGTCTCAGGTCTCTGTCCTGAAGTCCTCTCACATTAGTCCTGGTCTCAGGTCTCTGTCCTGAAGTCCTCTCACATTAGTCCTGGTCTCAGGTCTCTGTCCTGAAGTCCTCTCACATTAGTCCTGGTCTCAGGTCTCTGTCCTGAAGTCCTCTCACATTAGTCCTGGTCTCAGGTCTCTGTCCTGAAGTCCTCTCACATTAGTCCTGGTCTCAGGTCTCTGTCCTGAAGTCCTCTCACATTAGTCCTGGTCTCAGGTCTCTGTCCTGAAGTCCTCTCACATTAGTCCTGGTCTCAGGTCTCTGTCCTGAAGTCCTCTCACATTAGTCCTGGTCTCAGGTCTCTGTCCTGAAGTCCTCCCACATTAGTCCTGGTCTCAGGTCTCTGTCCTGAAGTCCTCTCACATTAGTCCTGGTCTCAGGTCTCTGTCCTGAAGTCCTCTCACATTAGTCCTGGTCTCAGGTCTCTGTCCTGAAGTCCTCTCACATTAGTCCTGGTCTCAGGTCTCTGTCCTGAAGTCCTCCCACATTAGTCCTGGTCTCAGGTCTCTGTCCTGAAGTCCTCTCACATTAGTCCTGGTCTCAGGTCTCTGTCCTGAAGTCCTCTCACATTAGTCCTGGTCTCAGGTCTCTGTCCTGAAGTCCTCTCACATTAGTCCTGGTCTCAGGTCTCTGTCCTGAAGTCCTCTCACATTAGTCCTGGTCTCAGGTCTCTGTCCTGAAGTCCTCTCACATTAGTCCTGGTCTCAGGTCTCTGTCCTGAAGTCCTCTCTCATTAGTCCTGGTCTCAGGTCTCTGTCCTGAAGTCCTCCCACATTAGTCCTGGTCTCAGGTCTCTGTCCTGAAGTCCTCTCACATTAGTCCTGGTCTCAGGTCTCTGTCCTGAAGTCCTCTCACATTAGTCCTGGTCTCAGGTCTCTGTCCTGAAGTCCTCCCACATTAGTCCTGGTCTCAGGTCTCTGTCCTGAAGTCCTCCCACATTAGTCCTGGTCTCAGGTCTCTGTCCTGAAGTCCTCTCACATTAGTCCTGGTCTCAGGTCTCTGTCCTGAAGTCCTCTCACATTAGTCCTGGTCTCAGGTCTCTGTCCTGAAGTCCTCTCACATTAGTCCTGGTCTCAGGTCTCTGTCCTGAAGTCCTCTCACATTAGTCCTGGTCTCAGGTCTCTGTCCTGAAGTCCTCTCACATTAGTCCTGGTCTCAGGTCTCTGTCCTGAAGTCCTCTCACATTAGTCCTGGTCTCAGGTCTCTGTCCTGAGGTCCTCTCACATTAGTCCTGGTCTCAGGTCTCTGTCCTGAAGTCCTCTCACATTAGTCCTGGTCTCAGGTCTCTGTCCTGAAGTCCTCTCACATTAGTCCTGGTCTCAGGTCTCTGTCCTGAAGTCCTCTCACATTAGTCCTGGTCTCAGGTCTCTGTCCTGAAGTCCTCTCATATTAGTCCTGGTCTCAGGTCTCTGTCCTGAAGTCCTCTCACATTAGTCCTGGTCTCAGGTCTCTGTCCTGAAGTCCTCTCACATTAGTCCTGGTCTCAGGTCTCTGTCCTGAAGTCCTCTCACATTAGTCCTGGTCTCAGGTCTCTGTCCTGAAGTCCTCTCACATTAGTCCTGGTCTCAGGTCTCTGTCCTGAAGTCCTCTCACATTAGTCCTGGTCTCAGGTCTCTGTCCTGAGGTCCTCTCATATTAGTCCTGGTCTCAGGTCTCTGTCCTGAAGTCCTCTCACATTAGTCCTGGTCTCAGGTCTCTGTCCTGAAGTCCTCTCACATTAGTCCTGGTCTCAGGTCTCTGTCCTGAAGTCCTCTCACATTAGTCCTGGTCTCAAGTCTCAGTTTGTTACAAGTCTCTCCATGGCCTTGCACCAAAGTACATCTGTGACAGCAGCACAGGGACTGGACTCCTGCTGGGACTCTGAGGAGCACAGGGACTGGCCTCCTGCTGGGACTCTGAGGAGCACAGGGACTGGCCTCCTGCTGGGACTCTGAGGAGCACAGGGACTGGACTCCTGCTGGGACTCTGAGGAGCACAGGGACTGGACTCCTGCTGGGACTCTGAGGAGCACAGGGACTGGACTCCTGCTCGGACTCTGAGGAGCACAGGGACTGGCCTCCTGCTGGGACTCTGAGGAGCACAGGGACTGGCCTCCTGCTGGGACTCTGAGGAGCACAGGGACTGGCCTCCTGCTGGGACTCTGAGGAGCACAGGGACTGGCCTCCTGCTGGGACTCTGAGGAGCACAGGGACTGGCCTCCTGCTGGGACTCTGAGGAGCACAGGGACTGGCCTCCTGCTGGGACTCTGAGGAGCACAGGGACTCTGAGGAGCACAGGGACTCTGAGGAGCACAGGGACTCTGAGGAGCACAGGGACTCTGAGGAGCACAGGGACTGGCCTGATCTGTGTTGTGAATTGGATAAACCTTTTGAATGATTTTCTCGTTGTAATGTTCTTTTAATTGTGTGTCTTTGCCTCGACACAGACGCTGCCGACCGCGGCTGAGGACTCGCTAATGGAAACAGATGCTAATGACTCGGAGACCCCCGACTGTGAAACAAGATGGTCTCGGCGACTGTCGGGGCTCCCGCTCAAACTCCTGCAGCGACTGATGCCGTTCCAGCGCCACGGCGTGGAGTTCGCCCTCGCCAGAGACGGACGGTGAGCGGGAGGAGGCCAAACTAAACGTATAGATATATATGTTTCTGTAACGCAGTCGAGGAAATACATTTGGTCTCATTAAGACCAAGGAACGACTGCTTCTCTGAACACCATCTTTAAAAGTCTGAGTCTCTCCAAATATTATTCATATCTCTTTAAAAAGAACATTAGAGCCAGAAAAGGGGATTTTAGCTCATTTTAGTCACTCTTATGTTTAATATGTTTTATTGAAGTGTGAACAAGTACAAGAGAAAACAATCATACATAACATGTTGCATACATATTTTCCTTATTTTTATAAAAGAGCAACGACAACACAAAAAAAAATAATAATAATAATAATAAATAAATAAAATAAAAATATATATAAATAAAAATAGAAAGGGGGGGGGGGCATAAGATTTAAAAAAGTAGATAAAAGGCTGCCATTTTTCAAAGAATTTGTTTACTTCACCCTTCCTGAAGTATCGTATCTTTTCCAGTTTCAAAAAAGACATAACCTCGTTCATCCATTAAGTGTTGGATGGGGCATTTACAGATTTCCATTGTAACAGAATATGGCAATAAGAGATGTAAATGATAAAACCTGTAATTGCAAGGATGAATAAATGGAAAGGTTTTCTGGAAGACCGAAAATAGCCACATGAGGCGAAAAAGCAACTGTTTTAGAGAGGACTTTGGATAAACTATCAAAATAAACCTGCCAATAGTTTGTGAGTGCTGAGCAAGAGACAAACATGTGGGTGAGATTACAGGGGGACATACCACACCTGTCACAAACATCCACAGTGGATGGGAATATTTGGGCCAGTCTTGTCTTTGAGTAGTGACATCTAAACAAAACTTTAAACTGAATCAAAGACAAGCGGGCACAAATAGTACTTTTATGGATGAGTCCCACCAGTCATCATCGAGGGCCAGACCCAACTCCCGTTCCCAGGACACCCTAGTTTTGGAGATCAGGTTACCATCGTAAATTTGCATTTTGCCATATATTTTTGAAATCTGAGACTTTTGAGAATGGTCTAATAGAATAAGCTCGGCCCAGGCTTGCTCAGGTGGAAGTTGTGGGAAGCCAGGAAATAAAAGTTTTGCACAATTTCTCACCTGAAAATACCTAAAAAGATGAGAGGGTGGAAGACCAAATGACTGTGCCAAATCTATAAATGAATAAAACACACTATCTTTATAAAAGTCCTTAAAACACTTCAGCCCTCTTTCATGCCATGTGGAAAAAACAGTCAGTAAACGTAGGTTTAAACACATGATTTCTCAACAAAGGAGTAAGAGAAGAAGGATCAGAAAATCCAAACTGCTTCCTAAATTGAAACCATATCTTGAGACTGGATTTTAGTCACTCTTAAACCCAGGACTTATACTGTTCTATACTAATATATATATTATTTATATATATATATTAGTATTATATTTTAGTTTCTTTTTTATAGTTCCCAGTGATTATCATTTTTTATATTCTTTATTTTCAGACACAGTTAAACATGACTGTTTTAAATACTTCTAAATTAAAGTGAGAGATGAAATAAAATCAGAATTAACCAAAACAAACATTTGTAGGAATCCTAACCCAGTAATTATGTTTATAGTTTTATATATATCTGTTTTATACGGTTCACTCTTCAGCTGTTATTATAAAACTGTGATAAGTTTATATAATATATATACTGTGATAAGTTTATATAGTATATATACTGTGATAAGTTTATATAGTATATATACTGTGATAAGTTTATATAATATATATACTGTGATAAGTTTATATAATATATATACTGTGATAAGTTTATATAGTATATATACTGTGATAAGTTTATATTGTATATATACTGTGATAAGTTTATATAGTATATATACTGTGATAAGTTTATATTGTATATATACTGTGATAAGTTTATATAGTATATATACTGTGATAAGTTTATATTGTATATATACTGTGATAAGTTTATATAGTATATATACTGTGATAAGTTTATATTGTATATATACTGTGATAAGTTTATATAGTATATATACTGTGATAAGTTTATATTGTATATATACTGTGATAAGTTTATATAATATATATACTGTGATAAGTTTATATTGTATATATACTGTGATAAGTTTATATAGTATATATACTGTGATAAGTTTATATTGTATATATACTGTGATAAGTTTATATTGTATATATACTGTGATAAGTTTATATAATATCACATTCTTCACCAAACTACGACCTGCTCGTTCGACACAAACTCTGATGTCACTCACATCTAACTACAACACCCGCCTCCCGCGCTCTCTGATTGGTCGGATGAAATTCAACCGATTGTAATTTCTACCACAGGGACCAGACCCAGACGTTACAGACCTGATGGACCAGACCCAGACGTTACAGACCTGATGGACCAGACCCAGACGTTACAGACCTGATGGACCAGACCCAGACGTTACAGACCTGATGGACCAGACCCAGACGTTACAGACCTGATGGACCAGACCCAGACGTTACAGACCTGATGGACCAGACCCAGACGTTACAGACCTGATGGACCAGACCCAGACGTTACAGACCTGATGGACCAGACCCAGACGTTACAGACCTGATGGACCAGACCCAGACGTTACAGACCTGATGGACCAGACCCAGACGTTACAGACCTGATAGACCAGACCCAGACGTTACAGACCTGATGGACCAGACCCAGACGTTACAGACCTGATGGACCAGACCCAGACGTTACAGACCTGATGGACCAGACCCAGACGTTACAGACCTGATGGACCAGACCCAGACGTTACAGACCTGATGGACCAGACCCAGACGTTACAGACCTGATGGACCAGACCCAGACGTTACAGACCTGATGGACCAGACCCAGACGTTACAGACCTGATGGACCAGACCCAGACGTTACAGACCTGATGGACCAGACCCAGACGTTACAGACCTGATAGACCAGACCCAGACGTTACAGACCTGATGATGGACCAGACCCAGACGTTACAGACCTGATGATGGACCAGACCCAGACGTTACAGACCTGATGGACCAGACCCAGACGTTACAGACCTGATGGACCAGACCCAGACGTTACAGACCTGATAGACCAGACCCAGACGTTACAGACCTGATGGACCAGACCCAGACGTTACAGACCTGATGGACCAGACCCAGACGTTACAGACCTGATGGACCAGACCCAGACGTTACAGACCTGATGGACCAGACCCAGACGTTACAGACCTGATGGACCAGACCCAGACGTTACAGACCTGATGGACCAGACCCAGACGTTACAGACCTGATGGACCAGACCCAGACGTTACAGACCTGATAGACCAGACCCAGACGTTACAGACCTGATGGACCAGACCCAGACGTTACAGACCTGATGGACCAGACCCAGACGTTACAGACCTGATGGACCAGACCCAGACGTTACAGACCTGATGGACCAGACCCAGACGTTACAGACCTGATAGACCAGACCCAGACGTTACAGACCTGATGGACCAGACCCAGACGTTACAGACCTGATGGACCAGACCCAGACGTTACAGACCTGATGATGGACCAGACCCAGACGTTACAGACCTGATGGACCAGACCCAGACGTTACAGACCTGATGGACCAGACCCAGACGTTACAGACCTGATGGACCAGACCCAGACGTTACAGACCTGATAGACCAGACCCAGACGTTACAGACCTGATGGACCAGACCCAGACGTTACAGACCTGATGGACCAGACCCAGACGTTACAGACCTGATGGACCAGACCCAGACGTTACAGACCTGATGGACCAGACCCAGACGTTACAGACCTGATGGACCAGACCCAGACGTTACAGACCTGATGGACCAGACCCAGACGTTACAGACCTGATGGACCAGACCCAGACGTTACAGACCTGATAGACCAGACCCAGACGTTACAGACCTGATGGACCAGACCCAGACGTTACAGACCTGATGGACCAGACCCAGACGTTACAGACCTGATGGACCAGACCCAGACGTTACAGACCTGATGGACCAGACCCAGACGTTACAGACCTGATGGACCAGACCCAGACGTTACAGACCTGATGGACCAGACCCAGACGTTACAGACCTGATGGACCAGACCCAGACGTTACAGACCTGATGGACCAGACCCAGACGTTACAGACCTGATGGACCAGACCCAGACGTTACAGACCTGATGGACCAGACCCAGACGTTACAGACCTGATGGACCAGACCCCAGACGTTACAGACCTGATGGACCAGACCCAGACGTTACAGACCTGATGGACCAGACCCAGACGTTACAGACCTGATAGACCAGACCCAGACGTTACAGACCTGATAGACCAGACCCAGACGTTACAGACCTGATAGACCAGACCCAGACGTTACAGACCTGATGGACCAGACCCAGACGTTACAGACCTGATGGACCAGACCCAGACGTTACAGACCTGATAGACCAGACCCAGACGTTACAGACCTGATAGACCAGACCCAGACGTTACAGACCTGATAGACCAGACCCAGACGTTACAGACCTGATGGACCAGACCCAGACGTTACAGACCTGATGGACCAGACCCAGACGTTACAGACCTGATGGACCAGACCCAGACGTTACAGACCTGATAGACCAGACCCAGACGTTACAGACCTGATAGACCAGACCCAGACGTTACAGACCTGATGGACCAGACCCAGACGTTACAGACCTGATGGACCAGACCCAGACGTTACAGACCTGATGGACCAGACCCAGACGTTACAGACCTGATGGACCAGACCCAGACGTTACAGACCTGATGGACCAGACCCAGACGTTACAGACCTGATGGACCAGACCCAGACGTTACAGACCTGATGGACCAGACCCAGACGTTACAGACCTGATGGACCAGACCCAGACGTTACAGACCTGATAGACCAGACCCAGACGTTACAGACCTGATGGACCAGACCCAGACGTTACAGACCTGATGGACCAGACCCAGACGTTACAGACCTGATAGACCAGACCCAGACGTTACAGACCTGATGGACCAGACCCAGACGTTACAGACCTGATAGACCAGACCCAGACGTTACAGACCTGATAGACCAGACCCAGACGTTACAGACCTGATGGACCAGACCCAGACGTTACAGACCTGATAGACCAGACCCAGACGTTACAGACCTGATGGACCAGACCCAGACGTTACAGACCTGATGGACCAGACCCAGACGTTACAGACCTGATGGACCAGACCCAGACGTTACAGACCTGATGGACCAGACCCAGACGTTACAGACCTGATGGACCAGACCCAGACGTTACAGACCTGATGGACCAGACCCAGACGTTACAGACCTGATGGACCAGACCCAGACGTTACAGACCTGATGGACCAGACCCAGACGTTACAGACCTGATAGACCAGACCCAGACGTTACAGACCTGATGGACCAGACCCAGACGTTACAGACCTGATGGACCAGACCCAGACGTTACAGACCTGATGGACCAGACCCAGACGTTACAGACCTGATGGACCAGACCCAGACGTTACAGACCTGATGGACCAGACCCAGACGTTACAGACCTGATGGACCAGACCCAGACGTTACAGACCTGATGGACCAGACCCAGACGTTACAGACCTGATGGACCAGACCCAGACGTTACAGACCTGATGGACCAGACCCAGACGTTACAGACCTGATGGACCAGACCCAGACGTTACAGACCTGATGGACCAGACCCAGACGTTACAGACCTGATGGACCAGACCCAGACGTTACAGACCTGATGGACCAGACCCAGACGTTACAGACCTGATGGACCAGACCCAGACGTTACAGACCTGATAGACCAGACCCAGACGTTACAGACCTGATGGACCAGACCCAGACGTTACAGACCTGATGGACCAGACCCAGACGTTACAGACCTGATGGACCAGACCCAGACGTTACAGACCTGATGGACCAGACCCAGACGTTACAGACCTGATGGACCAGACCCAGACGTTACAGACCTGATGGACCAGACCCAGACGTTACAGACCTGATAGACCAGACCCAGACGTTACAGACCTGATAGACCAGACCCAGACGTTACAGACCTGATAGACCAGACCCAGACGTTACAGACCTGATGGACCAGACCCAGACGTTACAGACCTGATGGACCAGACCCAGACGTTACAGACCTGATGGACCAGACCCAGACGTTACAGACCTGATGGACCAGACCCAGACGTTACAGACCTGATGGACCAGACCCAGACGTTACAGACCTGATGGACCAGACCCAGACGTTACAGACCTGATGGACCAGACCCAGACGTTACAGACCTGATGGACCAGACCCAGACGTTACAGACCTGATAGACCAGACCCAGACGTTACAGACCTGATGGACCAGACCCAGACGTTACAGACCTGATGGACCAGACCCAGACGTTACAGACCTGATGGACCAGACCCAGACGTTACAGACCTGATGGACCAGACCCAGACGTTACAGACCTGATGGACCAGACCCAGACGTTACAGACCTGATGGACCAGACCCAGACGTTACAGACCTGATGGACCAGACCCAGACGTTACAGACCTGATGGACCAGACCCAGACGTTACAGACCTGATGGACCAGACCCAGACGTTACAGACCTGATGGACCAGACCCAGACGTTACAGACCTGATGGACCAGACCCAGACGTTACAGACCTGATAGACCAGACCCAGACGTTACAGACCTGATGGACCAGACCCAGACGTTACAGACCTGATGGACCAGACCCAGACGTTACAGACCTGATGATGGACCAGACCCAGACGTTACAGACCTGATAGACCAGACCCAGACGTTACAGACCTGATGGACCAGACCCAGACGTTACAGACCTGATGGACCAGACCCAGACGTTACAGACCTGATGGACCAGACCCAGACGTTACAGACCTGATGGACCAGACCCAGACGTTACAGACCTGATGGACCAGACCCAGACGTTACAGACCTGATGGACCAGACCCAGACGTTACAGACCTGATAGACCAGACCCAGACGTTACAGACCTGATAGACCAGACCCAGACGTTACAGACCTGATGGACCAGACCCAGACGTTACAGACCTGATGGACCAGACCCAGACGTTACAGACCTGATGGACCAGACCCAGACGTTACAGACCTGATGGACCAGACCCAGACGTTACAGACCTGATGGACCAGACCCAGACGTTACAGACCTGATGGACCAGACCCAGACGTTACAGACCTGATGGACCAGACCCAGACGTTACAGACCTGATGGACCAGACCCAGACGTTACAGACCTGATGGACCAGACCCAGACGTTACAGACCTGATAGACCAGACCCAGACGTTACAGACCTGATGGACCAGACCCAGACGTTACAGACCTGATGGACCAGACCCAGACGTTACAGACCTGATAGACCAGACCCAGACGTTACAGACCTGATGGACCAGACCCAGACGTTACAGACCTGATGGACCAGACCCAGACGTTACAGACCTGATGATAGTAAGTAAGTAAGTAAGTTTTTATTTATATACCGCCTTTTCACTGCAGATCTGAGTCTCAAAGCGGTTTACAATTGTTAATTTTGGGCATTTGTCTCTCACTCCACACAGAGATGGGAGCGGGGCCAGTACAGGAAGCGCATGCCAGAACTATTGGACATATTTTTAGTGGTAGGGGAAACCGGAGTACCCGGAGGAAACCTACGCAGACACAGGGAGAACATGCAAACTCCACTCAGAAAGGCCCTGGTCCGACCGGGATTCGAACCAGGACCTTCTTGCTGAGAGGCGAGAGTGCTATCCACTCAGCCACCGTGCCGCCCAGAGATGATGGACCAGAGAGTACGGATGGACCAGACCGGGCCACATTCCCACATGTTTCACTGAGTTTTATCCTTCACTGTTTATGGATAAATGTGAGTGTGTCCTTTGTGTCTGATTCCTTCATCGTCCCGCTGTGCTCTAATGTGGTTCAGACTCAGGCTCTAATGTGGTTCAGACTCAGGCTCTAATGTGGTTCAGTCTCAGGCTCTAATGTGGTCCAGACTCAGGCTCTAATGTGGTCCAGACTCAGGCTCTAATGTGGTTCAGACTCAGGCTCTAATGTGGTTCAGACTCAGGCTCTAATGTGGTTCAGTCTCAGGCTCTAATGTGGTCCAGACTCAGGCTCTAATGTGGTTCAGACTCAGGCTCTAATGTGGTCCAGACTCATGCTCTAATGTGGTTCAGACTCAGGCTCTAATGTGGTTCAGACTCAGGCTCTAATGTGGTTCAGACTCGGGCTCTAATGTGGTTCAGACTCAGGCTCTAATGTGGTTCAGACTCAGGCTCTAATGTGGTTCAGACTCAGGCTCTAATGTGGTTCAGTCTCAGGCTCTAATGTGGTTCAGACTCAGGCTCTAATGTGGTTCAGACTCAGGCTCTAATGTAGTTCAGACTCAGGCTCTAATGTGGTTCAGGCTCTAATGTGGTTCAGACTCAGGCTCTAATGTGGTTCAGACTCAGGCTCTAATGTAGTTCAGACTCAGGCTCTAATGTGGTTCAGGCTCTAATGTGGTTCAGACTCAGGCTCTAATGTGGTTCAGACTCGGGCTCTAATGTGGTTCAGACTCAGGCTCTAATGTGGTCCAGACTCAGGCTCTAATGTGGTTCAGACTCAGGCTCTAATGTGGTCCAGACTCAGGCTCTAATGTGGTTCAGACTCAGGCTCTAATGTGGTCCAGACTCAGGCTCTAATGTGGTTCAGACTCAGGCTCTAATGTGGTCCAGACTCAGGCTCTAATGTGGTTCAGACTCAGGCTCTAATGTGGTTCAGACTCAGGCTCTAATGTGGTTCAGACTCGGGCTCTAATGTGGTCCAGACTCAGGCTCTAATGTGGTCCAGACTCAGGCTCTAATGTGGTTCAGACTCAGGCTCTAATGTGGTTCAGACTCAGGCTCTAATGTGGTCCAGACTCAGGCTCTAATGTGGTTCAGACTCAGGCTCTAATGTGGTTCAGACTCAGGCTCTAATGTGGTTCAGACTCAGGCTCTAATGTGGTTCAGACTCAGGCTCTAATGTGGTTCAGACTCAGGCTCTAATGTGGTTCAGACTCAGGCTCTAATGTGGTTCAGACTCAGGCTCTAATGTGGTTCAGACTCAGGCTCTAATGTGGTTCAGACTCAGGCTCTAATGTGGTTCAGACTCAGGCTCTAATGTGGTTCAGACTCAGGCTCTAATGTGGTTCAGACTCAGGCTCTAATGTGGTTCAGACTCAGGCTCTAATGTGGTTCAGACTCAGGCTCTAATGTGGTTCAGACTCAGGCTCTAATGTGGTTCAGACTCAGGCTCTAATGTGGTTCAGACTCAGGCTCTAATGTGGTTCAGACTCAGGCTCTAATGTGGTTCAGACTCAGGCTCTAATGTGGTTCAGACTCAGGCTCTAATGTGGTTCAGACTCAGGCTCTAATGTGGTTCAGACTCAGGCTCTAATGTGGTTCAGACTCAGGCTCTAATGTGGTTCAGACTCAGGCTCTAATGTGGTTCAGACTCAGGCTCTAATGTGGTTCAGACTCAGGCTCTAATGTGGTTCAGTCTCAGGCTCTAATGTGGTCCAGACTCAGGCTCTAATGTGGTCCAGACTCAGGCTCTAATGTGGTTCAGACTCAGGCTCTAATGTGGTTCAGACTCAGGCTCTAATGTGGTTCAGTCTCAGGCTCTAATGTGGTCCAGACTCAGGCTCTAATGTGGTTCAGACTCAGGCTCTAATGTGGTTCAGACTCAGGCTCTAATGTGGTTCAGTCTCAGGCTCTAATGTGGTCCAGACTCAGGCTCTAATGTGGTCCAGACTCAGGCTCTAATGTGGTTCAGACTCAGGCTCTAATGTGGTTCAGACTCAGGCTCTAATGTGGTTCAGACTCAGGCTCTAATGTGGTCCAGACTCAGGCTCTAATGTGGTTCAGACTCAGGCTCTAATGTGGTTCAGACTCAGGCTCTAATGTGGTTCAGACTCAGGCTCTAATGTGGTTCAGACTCAGGCTCTAATGTGGTTCAGACTCAGGCTCTAATGTGGTTCAGACTCAGGCTCTAATGTGGTTCAGACTCAGGCTCTAATGTGGTTCAGACTCAGGCTCTAATGTGGTTCAGACTCAGGCTCTAATGTGGTTCAGACTCAGGCTCTAATGTGTTTCAGACTCAGGCTCTAATGTGGTTCAGACTCAGGCTCTAATGTGGTTCAGGCTCTAATGTGGTTCAGACTCAGGCTCTAATGTGGTTCAGACTCAGGCTCTAATGTAGTTCAGACTCAGGCTCTAATGTGGTCAGGCTCTAATGTGTTCACTCAGGCTCTAATGTGGTTCAGACTCAGGCTCTAATGTGGTTCAGACTCGGGCTCTAATGTGGTTCAGACTCAGGCTCTAATGTGGTCCAGACTCAGGCTCTAATGTGGTTCAGACTCAGGCTCTAATGTGGTCCAGACTCAGGCTCTAATGTGGTTCAGACTCAGGCTCTAATGTGGTCCAGACTCAGGCTCTAATGTGGTTCAGACTCAGGCTCTAATGTGGTCCAGACTCAGCTCTAATGTGGTTCAGACTCGGCTCTAATGTGGTTCAGACTCAGGCTCTAATGTGGTTCAGACTCGGCTCTAATGTGGTCCAGACTCAGGCTCTAATGTGGTCCAGACTCAGGCTCTAATGTGGTTCAGACTCAGGCTCTAATGTGGTTCAGACTCAGGCTCTAATGTGGTTCAGACTCAGGCTCTAATGTGGTTCAGACTCAGGCTCTAATGTGGTTCAGACTCAGGCTCTAATGTGGTTCAGACTCAGGCTCTAATGTGGTTCAGACTCAGGCTCTAATGTGGTTCAGACTCAGGCTCTAATGTGGTTCAGACTCAGGCTCTAATGTGGTTCAGACTCAGGCTCTAATGTGGTTCAGACTCAGGCTCTAATGTGGTTCAGACTCCAGGCTCTAATGTGGTTCAGACTCAGGCTCTAATGTGGTTCAGACTCAGGCTCTAATGTGGTTCAGACTCAGGCTCTAATGTGGTTCAGACTCAGGCTCTAATGTGGTTCAGACTCAGGCTCTAATGTGGTTCAGACTCAGGCTCTAATGTGGTTCAGACTCAGGCTCTAATGTGGTTCAGACTCAGGCTCTAATGTGGTTCAGACTCAGGCTCTAATGTGGTTCAGACTCAGGCTCTAATGTGGTTCAGACTCAGGCTCTAATGTGGTTCAGACTCAGGCTCTAATGTGGTTCAGACTCAGGCTCTAATGTGGTTCAGACTCAGGCTCTAATGTGGTTCAGACTCAGGCTCTAATGTGGTTCAGACTCAGGCTCTAATGTGGTTCAGACTCAGGCTCTAATGTGGTTCAGACTCAGGCTCTAATGTGGTTCAGACTCAGGCTCTAATGTGGTTCAGACTCAGGCTCTAATGTGGTCAGACTCAGGCTCTAATGTGGTTCAGACTCAGGCTCTAATGTGGTTCAGACTCAGGCTCTAATGTGGTTCAGACTCAGGCTCTAATGTGGTTCAGACTCAGGCTCTAATGTGGTTCAGACTCAGGCTCTAATGTGGTTCAGACTCAGGCTCTAATGTGGTTCAGACTCAGGCTCTAATGTGGTTCAGACTCAGGCTCTAATGTGGTTCAGACTCAGGCTCTAATGTGGTTCAGACTCAGGCTCTAATGTGGTTCAGACTCAGGCTCTAATGTGGTTCAGACTCAGGCTCTAATGTGGTTCAGACTCAGGCTCTAATGTGGTTCAGACTCAGGCTCTAATGTGGTTCAGACTCAGGCTCTAATGTGGTTCAGACTCAGGCTCTAATGTGGTTCAGACTCAGGCTCTAATGCAGGTTCAGTTCAGACTCAGGCTCTAATGTGGTTCAGACTCAGGCTCTAATGTGGTTCAGACTCAGGCTCTAATGTGGTTCAGACTCAGGCTCTAATGTGGTTCAGACTCAGGCTCTAATGTGGTTCAGACTCAGGCTCTAATGTGGTTCAGACTCAGGCTCTAATGTGGTTCAGACTCAGGCTCTAATGTGGTTCAGACTCAGGCTCTAATGTGGTTCAGACTCAGGCTCTAATGTGGTTCAGACTCAGGCTCTAATGTGGTTCAGACTCAGGCTCTAATGTGGTTCAGACTCAGGCTCTAATGTGGTTCAGACTCAGGCTCTAATGTGGTCCAGACTCAGGCTCTAATGTGGTTCAGACTCAGGCTCTAATGTGGTTCAGACTCAGGCTCTAATGTGGTTCAGACTCAGGCTCTAATGTGGTTCAGACTCAGGCTCTAATGTGGTTCAGACTCAGGCTCTAATGTGGTTCAGACTCAGGCTCTAATGTGGTTCAGACTCAGGCTCTAATGTGGTTCAGACTCAGGCTCTAATGTGGTTCAGACTCAGGCTCTAATGTGGTTCAGACTCAGGCTCTAATGTGGTTCAGACTCAGGCTCTAATGTGGTTCAGACTCAGGCTCTAATGTGGTTCAGACTCAGGCTCTAATGTGGTTCAGACTCAGGCTCTAATGTGGTTCAGACTCAGGCTCTAATGTGGTTCAGACTCAGGCTCTAATGTGGTTCAGACTCAGGCTCTAATGTGGTTCAGACTCAGGCTCTAATGTGGTTCAGACTCAGGCTCTAATGTGGTTCAGACTCAGGCTCTAATGTGGTTCAGACTCAGGCTCTAATGTGGTTCAGACTCAGGCTCTAATGTGGTTCAGACTCAGGCTCTAATGTGGTTCAGACTCAGGCTCTAATGTGGTTCAGACTCAGGCTCTAATGTGGTTCAGACTCAGGCTCTAATGTGGTTCAGACTCAGGCTCTAATGTGGTTCAGACTCAGGCTCTAATGTGGTTCAGACTCAGGCTCTAATGTGGTTCAGACTCAGGCTCTAATGTGGTTCAGACTCAGGCTCTAATGTGGTTCAGACTCAGGCTCTAATGTGGTTCAGACTCAGGCTCTAATGTGGTTCGACTCAGGCTCTAATGTGGTTCAGACTCAGGCTCTAATGTGGTTCAGACTCAGGCTCTAATGTGGTTCAGACTCAGGCTCTAATGTGGTTCAGACTCAGGCTCTAATGTGGTTCAGACTCAGGCTCTAATGTGGTTCAGACTCAGGCTCTAATGTGGTTCAGACTCAGGCTCTAATGTGGTTCAGACTCAGGCTCTAATGTGGTTCAGACTCAGGCTCTAATGTGGTTCAGACTCAGGCTCTAATGTGGTTCAGACTCAGGCTCTAATGTGGTTCAGACTCAGGCTCTAATGTGGTTCAGACTCAGGCTCTAATGTGGTTCAGACTCAGGCTCTAATGTGGTTCAGACTCAGGCTCTAATGTGGTTCAGACTCAGGCTCTAATGTGGTTCAGACTCAGGCTCTAATGTGGTTCAGACTCAGGCTCTAATGTGGTTCAGACTCAGGCTCTAATGTGGTTCAGACTCAGGCTCTAATGTGGTTCAGACTCAGGCTCTAATGTGGTTCAGACTCAGGCTCTAATGTGGTTCAGACTCAGGCTCTAATGTGGTTCAGACTCAGGCTCTAATGTGGTTCAGACTCAGGCTCTAATGTGGTTCAGACTCAGGCTCTAATGTGGTTCAGACTCAGGCTCTAATGTGGTTCAGACTCAGGCTCTAATGTGGTTCAGACTCAGGCTCTAATGTGGTTCAGACTCAGGCTCTAATGTGGTTCAGACTCAGGCTCTAATGTGGTTCAGACTCAGGTCGCACACATTTAATTTTTACTGATTTCACTGCAAAAAATGTCAAGACACAGTAGTCTTCGTCAGTCTGTCTCAGACACAGTAGTCTTCGTCAGTCTGTCTCAGACACAGTAGTCTTCGTCAGTCTGTCTCAGACACAGTAGTCTTCGTCAGTCTGTCTCAGACACAGTAGTCTTCGTCAGTCTGTCTCAGACACAGTAGTCTTCGTCAGTCTGTCTCAGACACAGTAGTCTTCGTCAGTCTGTCTCAGACACAGTAGTCTTCGTCAGTCTGTCTCAGACACAGTAGTCTTCGTCAGTCTGTCTCAGACACAGTAGTCTTCGTCAGTCTGTCTCAGACACAGTAGTCTTCGTCAGTCTGTCTCAGACACAGTAGTCTTCGTCAGTCTGTCTCAGACACAGTAGTCTTCGTCAGTCTGTCTCAGACACAGTAGTCTTCGTCAGTCTGTCTCAGACACAGTAGTCTTCGTCAGTCTGTCTCAGACACAGTAGTCTTCGTCAGTCTGTCTCAGACACAGTAGTCTTCGTCAGTCTGTCTCAGACACAGTAGTCTTCGTCAGTCTGTCTCAGACACAGTAGTCTTCGTCAGTCTGTCTCAGACACAGTAGTCTTCGTCAGTCTGTCTCAGACACAGTAGTCTTCGTCAGTCTGTCTCAGACACAGTAGTCTTCGTCAGTCTGTCTCAGACACAGTAGTCTTCGTCAGTCTGTCTCAGACACAGTAGTCTTCGTCAGTCTGTCTCAGACACAGTAGTCTTGTCAGTCTGTCTCAGACACAGTAGTCTTCGTCAGTCTGTCTCAGACACAGTAGTCTTCGTCAGTCTGTCTCAGACACAGTAGTCTTCGTCAGTCTGTCTCAGACACAGTAGTCTTCGTCAGTCTGTCTCAGACACAGTAGTCTTCGTCAGTCTGTCTCAGACACAGTAGTCTTCGTCAGTCTGTCTCAGACACAGTAGTCTTCGTCAGTCTGTCTCAGACACAGTAGTCTTCGTCAGTCTGTCTCAGACACAGTAGTCTTCGTCAGTCTGTCTCAGACACAGTAGTCTTCGTCAGTCTGTCTCAGACACAGTAGTCTTCGTCAGTCTGTCTCAGACACAGTAGTCTTCGTCAGTCTGTCTCAGACACAGTAGTCTTCGTCAGTCTGTCTCAGACACAGTAGTCTTCGTCAGTCTGTCTCAGACACAGTAGTCTTCGTCAGTCTGTCTCAGACACAGTAGTCTTCATCAGTCTGTCTCAGACACAGTAGTCTTCATCAGTCTGTCTAATGTCACACAAATCAATTCTGACTCTGGGAACGTCACGAGCCGCTCTTGAACCAAATGTCTGCTCTCAGCAGAATCCAGGACCCGCTCCTTCAGCTCCGAGCTGTCGATGGTCGCAGGGGGGGTGCGGCTGTGTAGGGCGGCTGTGTAGGGCGGCTGTGTAGGGCGGCTGTGTAGGGCGGCCATATTGATTCTCCAATACTGGGAGGCACTCGTTTGGGGTCACGGAGTCAATTGGCTCCTTCTCAGCCGGGGTGACAGTCGCAGCTGCCCTGAGGCCTCCGTGTTTTTATATTGCAGAATAATGTGGAGGGAGGAGGCGGAGGCTGATCTAATGTACTTTGGTGTTCTGATGGACGCATAACAGCGGGACCAGGAGGAGACGCAGCCCTCCTCCTTAACAGCCATAACAGCGGGACCAGGAGGAGACGCAGCCCTCCTCCTTAACAGCCATAACAGCGGGACCAGGAGGAGACGCAGCCCTCCTCCTTAACAGCCATAACAGCGGGACCAGGAGGAGACGCAGCCCTCCTCCTTAACAGCCATAACAGCCACTAGAGTTCACTCGTAATATCGCTCTGTTGTACCATAAACACTGCCAATAACCAGGATGTAATAGCCTGAGGTTCTCTATTCATGCCATAGAACTAGCCTGGTCTTACCACACCATGGTACTCTTTTCATACTAAGGTCTGGGAGGGGTTAGCTCCTTTTGCAGATTGAAACCATTGGATCTGAGTTTATCGTAACGTTAGCCTAGCTTTAGTATGTAGCCTAGCTTTAGCATTTAGCCTAGCTTTAGCATTTAGCCTAGCTTTAGCCATCTCCTTTGCCGCTAACGGAGCCCGTGCGGAGTAGAGCCACAACATCTTTGCTTCAATGACATTTACTAAACATTCCTCTTGGATTGAACCAGAACAGATTATTTTACTATCGCATTCTCCATGGTCCAGAGTTTACACATGGTAAGACCAGACGTACATGTAGGAAATGATCATGGACCAGAGTTGACACATGGTAAGACCAGACGTACATGTAGGAGATGATCATGGACCAGAGTTGACACATGGTAAGACCAGAGTTGACACATGGTAAGACCAGAGTTGACACATGGTAAGACCAGAGTTGACACATGGTAAGACCAGAGTTGACACATGGTAAGACCAGAGTTGACACATGGTAAGACCAGAGTTGACACATGGTAAGACCAGAGTTGACACATGGTAAGACCAGAGTTGACACATGGTAAGACCAGAGTTGACACATGGTAAGACCAGAGTTGACACATGGTAAGACCAGACTCCTGTGTTTGTTGTATTGAAGCGTGGCCAAACCATGGGTGTTGTCTGGAGCCGCAGAGGAGCAGTGAGTGACAGCTCTGAGGAGGCCCCGGCTCTGCTCTCCGCTGATAAGAGAAACTGACCCACAATGCACTGGGGCTGGTCTGGTCACTGGTCCACAGGCCTCAGAACACAGACTTATTATTCAGTTTATCGAGTACAACCCTCTGTTTAGTCCTGACCGTCCTCACCCGACGCTCATGTGACGCTAACACAGACAGAAGTATCCCCCACAGAAGTATGTCCCACAGAAGTATGTCCCACAGAAGTATGTCCCACAGAAGTATGTCCCACTGAAGTATCTCCCACAGAAGTATCCCCCACAGAAGTATCTCCCACAGAAGTATCTCCCACAGAAGTATCTCCCACAGAAGTATCTCCCACAGAAGTATCCCCCACAGAAGTATCTCCCACAGAAGTATCCCCCACAGAAGTATCTCCCACAGAAGTATCTCCCACAGAAGTATCTCCCACAGAAGTATCTCCCACAGAAGTATCTCCCACAGAAGTATCTCCCACAGAAGTATCTCCCACAGAAGTATCTCCCACAGAAGTATCTCCCACAGAAGTATCTCCCACAGAAGTATCTCCCACAGAAGTATGTCCCACAGAAGTATGTCCCACAGAAGTATGTCCCACTGAAGTATCTCCCACAGAAGTATCCCCCACAGAAGTATCTCCCACAGAAGTATCTCCCACAGAAGTATCTCCCACAGAAGTATCTCCCACAGAAGTATCTCCCACAGAAGTATCTCCCACAGAAGTATCTCCCACAGAAGTATCTCCCACAGAAGTATCTCCCACAGAAGTATCTCCCACAGAAGTATCTCCCACAGAAGTATGTCCCACAGAAGTATGTCCCACTGAAGTATCTCCCACAGAAGTATCCCCCACAGAAGTATCTCCCACAGAAGTATCTCCCACAGAAGTATCCCCCACAGAAGTATCTCCCACAGAAGTATCTCCCACTGAAGTATCTCCCACAGAAGTATCTCCCACAGAAGTATGTCCCACAGAAGTATCCCCCACAGAAGTATGTCCCACAGAAGTATGTCCCACAGAAGTATGTCCCACAGAAGTATGTCCCACAGAAGTATCTCCCACAGAAGTATCTCCCACAGAAGTATCTCCCACAGAAGTATCTCCCACAGAAGTATCTCCCACAGAAGTATCTCCCACAGAAGTATCCCCCACAGAAGTATCTCCCACAGAAGTATCTCCCACAGAAGTATCTCCCACAGAAGTATCTCCCACAGAAGTATCTCCCACAGAAGTATCTCCCACTGAAGTATCTCCCACAGAAGTATCTCCCACAGAAGTATGTCCCACAGAAGTATGTCCCACAGAAGTATGTCCCACAGAAGTATGTCCCACAGAAGTATGTCCCACAGAAGTATCCCCCACAGAAGTATGTCCCACAGAAGTATGTCCCACAGAAGTATGTCCCACAGAAGTATGTCCCACAGAAGTATCTCCCACAGAAGTATCTCCCACAGAAGTATCTCCCACAGAAGTATGTCCCACAGAAGTATCTCCCACAGAAGTATCTCCCACAGAAGTATCTCCCACAGAAGTATCTCCCACAGAAGTATCTCCCACAGAAGTATGTCCCACAGAAGTATGTCCCACTGAAGTATCTCCCACAGAAGTATCCCCCACAGAAGTATCTCCCACAGAAGTATCTCCCACAGAAGTATCCCCCACAGAAGTATCTCCCACAGAAGTATCTCCCACTGAAGTATCTCCCACAGAAGTATCTCCCACAGAAGTATCTCCCACAGAAGTATCCCCCACAGAAGTATGTCCCACAGAAGTATGTCCCACAGAAGTATGTCCCACAGAAGTATGTCCCACAGAAGTATCTCCCACAGAAGTATCTCCCACAGAAGTATCCCCCACAGAAGTATCTCCCACAGAAGTATCTCCCACAGAAGTATGTCCCACAGAAGTATCTCCCACAGAAGTATCCCCCACAGAAGTATGTCCCACAGAAGTATGCTCTCACAGAAGTATCTCCCACAGAAGTATGTCCCACAGAAGTATGTCCCACAGAAGTATGTCCCACAGAAGTATGTCCCACAGAAGTATGTCCCACAGAAGTATGTCCCACAGAAGTATGTCCCACAGAAGTATGTCCCACAGAAGTATGTCCCACAGAAGTATGTCCCACAGAAGTATGTCCCACAGAAGTATGTCCCACAGAAGTACCAAGAAGTATGTCCCACAGAAGTATCTCCTACAGAAGTATGTCCCACAGAAGTATCTCCTACAGAAGTATGTCCCACAGAAGTATGTCTCACAGAAGTATGTCTCACAGAAGTATGTCCCACAGAAGTATGTCCCACAGAAGTATGTCCCACAGAAGTATCTCCTACAGAAGTATGTCCCACAGAAGTATGTCCCACAGAAGTATGTCCCACAGAAGTATGTCCCACAGAAGTATCTCCCACAGAAGTATCTCCCACAGAAGTATGTCCCACAGAAGTATGTCCCACAGAAGTATCTCCCACAGAAGTATGTCCCACAGAAGTATGTCCCACAGAAGTATCTCCCACAGAAGTATGTCCCACAGAAGTATCTCCCACAGAAGTATCTCCCACAGAAGTATGTCCCACAGAAGTATGTCCCACAGAAGTATGTCCCACAGAAGTATCTCCCACAGAAGTATCTCCCACAGAAGTATCTTTTACCTTTGTTCCTTTCTTAAACATTTACAAATTAAATAAAAAATAAGACTTCAGCACAATTCTGTTTTATTCTATACTTTTATATTTAGTTTCTTTTGATAGTTCCAGTAATTACCACAAAGATCACTTTTATAATAATTATACTGTTTATGGTCATATACTACCTCCAGTCCTGTCCAGTCCTGTCCAGTCCAGTCCAGTCCTGTCCAGTCCAGTCCAGTCCTGTCCAGTCCTGTCCTGTCCAGTCCTGTCCTGTCCTGTCCAGTCCTGTCCAGTCCAGTCCTGTCCAGTCCAGTCCAGTCCAGTCCAGTCCAGTCCTGTCCTGTCCTGTCCTGTCCTGTCCTGTCCTGTCCTGTCCTGTCCTGTCCTGTCCTGTCCTGTCCAGTCCAGTCCAGTCCAGTCCAGTCCAGTCCAGTCCAGTCCAGTCCAGTCCCGTCCAGTCCTGTCCTGTCCTGTCCTGTCCTGTCCTGTCCTGTCCTGTCCTGTCCTGTCCTGTCCTGTCCTGTCCTGTCCTGTCCTGTCCAGTCCAGTCCTGTCCTGTCCTGTCCTGTCCAGTCCTGTCCTGTCCTGTCCTGTCCTGTCCTGTCCAGTCCAGTCCAGTCCAGTCCAGTCCAGTCCAGTCCAGTCCTGTGCTGAACATAAAAATACTTACACAAAATTACAACTACAGAAAACGAAGCAGTGACAAAAACACACTTTTTACACCAAAAATCAATGAAACAAAATCAGTGAAAAGACAGAGTTTTAGGACGAGACTAAAAACAGGATCAGTCTCAAACACAGCGACAGATCAGACCAACAACCGAGTCTGAGGACCAGAGCCAACGGTCTGTAACTGCTCTGGGTCTGAAAAGTCCTGGTCCGTAGTCCTGGTCCTTAGTCCTGGTCCTTAGTCCTGGTCCGTAGTCCTGGTCCGTAGTCCTGGTCCATAGTCCTGGTCCATAGTCCTGGTCCATAGTCCTGGTCCATAGTCCTGGTCCATAGTCCTGGTCCATAGTCCTGGTCCATAGTCCTGGTCCATAGTCCTGGTCCATAGTCCTGGTCCTTAGTCCTGGTCCTTAGTCCTGGTCCGTAGTCCTGGTCCGTAGTCCTGGTCCGTAGTCCTGGTCCGTAGTCCTGGTCCTTAGTCCTGGTCCTTAGTCCTGGTCCTTAGTCCTGGTCCTCAGTCCTGGTCCATAGTCCTGGTCCATAGTCCTGGTCCATAGTCCTGGTCCATAGTCCTGGTCCATAGTCCTGGTCCGTAGTCCTGGTCCGTAGTCCTGGTCCGTAGTCCTGGTCCGTAGTCCTGGTCCGTAGTCCTGGTCCGTAGTCCTGGTCCATAGTCCTGGTCCATAGTCCTGGTCCATAGTCCTGGTCCTCAGTCCTGGTCCTCAGTCCTGGTCCATAGTCCTGGTCCTCAGTCCTGGTCTGTAGTCCTGGTCCTTAGTCCTGGTCCCATTGATTTCAGAGACTCCACATTCATCACGTCGAAGTCCAATGGACGCTGCAGGATTATGAACGATTACGAAGAAAACACCACAATAATTAAGACGTGGAATCTTTCACATTTAACACAGAACGAAACTGGACTGTGGACTCAGAGGACTGTGGACTCAGAGGACTGTAGACTCAGAGGACTGTGGACTCAGAGGACTGTGGACATACTGCTGCTAATGTACAGATGCTAACATACTGCTGCTAATGTACAGATGCTAACATACTGCTGCTAATGTACAGATGCTAACATATGCTGCTAATGTACAGATGCTAACATACTGCTGCTAATGTACAGCTGCTAACATACTGCTGCTAATGATACAGATGCTAACCATACTGCTGCTAATGTACAGATGCTAACATACT
This sequence comes from Knipowitschia caucasica, assembly GCA_964034765.1. NCBI lineage: Eukaryota > Metazoa > Chordata > Actinopteri > Gobiiformes > Gobiidae > Knipowitschia > Knipowitschia caucasica. Next base: position 22,945,070 of record OZ035844.1, read on the forward strand.
TGCTGCTAATGTACAGATGCTAACATACTGCTGCTAATGTACAGATGCTAACATACTGCTGCTAATGTACAGATGCTAACATACTGCTGCTACTAATGTACAGATGCTTAACTATACTGCTGCTAATTTACAGATGCTAACATAGTGCTGCTAATGTACAGATGCTAACATAGTGCTGCTAACATGTACAGATTGGCACAGATCTGGTTGCCTCGCTTCTGTCAGTGTGCCCCAGGGCAGCTGTGGCTACAGGAGAAGTTTATCACCTCAGAGTTTGGAGTGAATAAACAATGATGTGGAAAGCGTCTTTGAGTGTCCAAAAAAGCACGATATAAAACCTATGCATTATTATTAATAAATTGAAGAGAAATCAAAGTGAATGAAGTTCCTTTTGCGGCCGCCCTGAAACCCGGAGAATGGAAGTGAGTCTTGTGTCTGTATTTACCCCAGGCACAAACGTGATGATGTTGTACTTCTGGTTCTTGATGCCGTTTTTGGGGTATTTCTCTTCACATTTCTCGGGACATCCGAGCCACACGGTCCTCGCCTTCAGCTCCTTCTTTCTCCTGCAGCATCGAGCCAGACAGTCGCAGCAGCTGAGGAAGAGGAGGAAGAAGAGTCAGACAGTCGCAGCAGCTGAAGAAGAGGAGGAAGAAGAGTCAGACAGTCGCAGCAGCTGAGGAAGAGGAGGAAGAAGAGTCAGACAGTCGCAGCAGCTGAGGAAGAGGAGGAAGAAGAGTCAGACAGTCGCAGCAGCTGAAGAAGAGGAGGAAGAAGAGTCAGACAGTCGCAGCAGCTGAGGAAGAGGAGGAAGAAGAGTCAGACAGTCGCAGCAGCTGAGGAAGAGGAGGAAAGAAGAGTCAGACAGTCGCAGCAGCTGAGGGAAGAGGAGGAAGAAGAGTCAGACAGTCGCAGCAGCTGAGGAAGAGGAGGAAGAAGAGTCAGACAGTCGCAGCAGCTGAGGAAGAGGAGGAAGAAGAGTCAGACAGTCGCAGCAGCTGAGGAAGAGGAGGAAGAAGAGTCAGACAGTCGCAGCAGCTGAGGAAGAGGAGAAAGAAGAGTCAGACAGTCGCAGCAGCTGAGGAAGAGGAGGAAGAAGAGTCAGACAGTCGCAGCAGCTGAGGAAGAGGAGGAAGAAGAGTCAGACAGTCGCAGCAGCTGAGAGGAGAGGAGGAAGAAGAGTCAGACAGTCGCAGCAGCTGAGGAAGAGGAGGAAGAAGAGTCAGACAGTCGCAGCAGCTGAGGAAGAGGAGGAAGAAGAGTCAGACAGTCGCAGCAGCTGAGGAAGAGGAGGAAGAAGAGTCAGACAGTCGCAGCAGCTGAGGAAGAGGAGGAAGAAGAGTCAGACAGTCGCAGCAGCTGAGGAAGAGGAGGAAGAAGAGTCAGACAGTCGCAGCAGCTGAGGAAGAGGAGGAAGAAGAGTCAGACAGTCGCAGCAGCTGAGGAAGAGGAGGAAGAAGAGTCAGACAGTCGCAGCAGCTGAGGAAGAGGAGGAAGAAGAGTCAGGGACAGTCGCAGCAGCTGAGGAAGAGGAGGAAGAAGAGTCAGACAGTCGCAGCAGCTGAGGAAGAGGAGGAAGAAGAGTCAGACAGTCGCAGCAGCTGAGGAAGAGGAGGAAGAAGAGTCAGACAGTCGCAGCAGCTGAGGAAGAGGAGGAAGAAGAGTCAGACAGTCGCAGCAGCTGAGGAAGAGGAGAAGAAGAGTCAGACAGTCGCAGCAGCTGAGGAAGAGGAGGAAGAAGAGTCAGACAGTCGCAGAGCTGAGGAAGAGGAGGAAGAAGAGTCAGACAGTCGCAGCAGCTGAGGAAGAGGAGGAAGAAGAGTCAGACAGTCGCAGCAGCTGAGGAAGAGGAGGAAGAAGAGTCAGACAGTCGCAGCAGCTGAGGAAGAGGAGGAAGAAGAGTCAGACAGTCGCAGCAGCTGAGGAAGAGGAGGAAGAAGAGTCAGACAGTCGCAGCAGCTGAGGAAGAGGAGGAAGAAGAGTCAGACAGTCGCAGCAGCTGAGGAAGAGGAGGAAGAAGAGTCAGACAGTCGCAGCAGCTGAGGAAGAGGAGGAAGAAGAGTCAGACAGTCGCAGCAGCTGAGGAAGAGGAGGAAGAAGAGTCAGACAGTCGCAGCAGCTGAGGAAGAGGAGGAAGAAGAGTCAGACAGTCGCAGCAGCTGAGGAAGAGGAGGAAGAAGAGTCAGACAGTCGCAGCAGCTGAGGAAGAGGAGGAAGAAGAGTCAGACAGTCGCAGCAGCTGAGGAAGAGGAGGAAGAAGAGTCAGACAGTCGCAGCAGCTGAGGAAGAGGAGGAAAGAAGAGTCAGACAGTCGCAGCAGCTGAGGAAGAGGAGGAAGAAGAGTCAGACAGTCGCAGCAGCTGAGGAAGAGGAGGAAGAAGAGTCAGACAGTCGCAGCAGCTGAGGAAGAGGAGGAAGAAGAGTCAGACAGTCGCAGCAGCTGAGGAAGAGGAGGAAGAAGAGTCAGACAGTCGCAGCAGCTGAGGAAGAGGAGGAAGAAGAGTCAAGACAGTCGCAGCAGCTGAGGAAGAGGAGGAAGAAGAGTCAGACAGTCGCAGCAGCTGAGGAAGAGGAGGAAGAAGAGTCAGACAGTCGCAGCAGCTGAGGAAGAGGAGGAAGAAGAGTCAGACAGTCGCAGCAGCTGAGGAAGAGGAGGAAGAAGAGTCAGACAGTCGCAGCAGCTGAGGAAGAGGAGGAAGAAGAGTCAGGACAGTCGCAGCAGCTGAGGAAGAGGAGGAAGAAGAGTCAGACAGTCACAGCAGCTGAGGAAGAGGAGGAAGAAGAGTCAGACAGACGCAGCAGCTGAGGAAGAGGAGGAAGAAGAGTCAGACAGTCGCAGCAGCTGAGGAAGAGGAGGAAGAAGAGTCAGACAGTCACAGCAGCTGAGGAAGAGGAGGAAGAAGAGTCAGACAGTCGCAGCAGCTGAGGAAGAGGAGGAAGAAGAGTCAGACAGTCGCAGCAGCTGAGGAAGAGGAGGAAGAAGAGTCAGACAGTCGCAGCAGCTGAGGAAGAGGAGGAAGAAGAGTCAGACAGTCGCAGCAGCTGAGGAAGAGGAGGAAGAAGAGTCAGACAGTCGCAGCAGCTGAGGAAGAGGAGGAAGAAGAGTCAGACAGTCGCAGCAGCTGAGGAAGAGGAGGAAGAAGAGTCAGACAGACGCAGCAGCTGAGGAAGAGGAGGAAGAAGAGTCAGACAGTCGCAGCAGCAGCTGAGGAAGAGGAGGAAGACGAGTCAGAAGACTGAGGTGGGGGAGAACAGCAGCTGAGGAAGAGGAGGAAGAAGAGTCAGACAGTCGCAGCAGCTGAGGAAGAGGAGGAAGAAGAGTCAGACAGTCGCAGCAGCTGAGGAAGAGGAGGAAGAAGAGTCAGACAGTCACAGCAGCTGAGGAAGAGGAGGAAGAAGAGTCAGACAGTCGCAGCAGCTGAGGAAGAGGAGGAAGAAGAGTCAGACAGTCGCAAGCAGTGAGGAGGAAGAAGAGTCAGACAGTCGCAGCAGCTGAGGAAGAGGAGGAAGAAGAGTCAGACAGTCGCAGCAGCTGAGGAAGAGGAGGAAGAAGAGTCAGACAGTCGCAGCAGCTGAGGAAGAGGAGGAAGAAGAGTCAGACAGTCGCAGCAGCTGAGGAAGAGGAGGAAGAAGAGTCAGACAGTCGCAGCAGCTGAGGAAGAGGAGGAAGAAGAGTCAGACAGTCGCAGCAGCTGAGGAAGAGGAGGAAGAAGAGTCAGACAGTCGCAGCAGCTGAGGAAGAGGAGGAAGAAGAGTCAGACAGTCGCAGCAGCTGAGGAAGAGGAGGAAGAAGAGTCAGACAGTCGCAGCAGCTGAGGAAGAGGAGAAGAAGAGTCAGACAGTCACAGCAGCTGAGGAAGAGGAGGAAGAAGAGTCAGACAGTCGCAGCATCTGAGGAAGAGGAGGAAGAAGAGTCAGACAGACGCAGCAGCTGAGGAAGAGGAGGAAGAAGAGTCAGACAGTCGCAGCAGCTGAGGAAGAGGAGGAAGAAGAGTCAGACAGTCACAGCAGCTGAGGAAGAGGAGGAAGAGGAGTCAGTCAGGTCGCGCAGCAGCTGAGGAAGAGGAGGAAGAAGAGTCAGACAGCTGGGAAGAGGAGGTCAGCGTCAGCAGCGTGAGGAAGAGGAGGAAGAAGAGTCAGACAGTCGCAGCAGCTGAGGAAGAGGAGGAAGAAGAGTCAGACAGTCGCAGCAGCTGAGGAAGAGGAGGAAGAAGAGTCAGACAGTCGCAGCAGCTGAGGAAGAGGAGGAAGAAGAGTCAGACAGTCACAGCAGCTGAGGAAGAGGAGGAAGAAGAGTCAGACAGTCGCAGGCAGCTGAGGAAGAGGAGGAAGAAGAGTCAGACAGTCGCAGCAGCTGAGGAAGAGGAGGAAGAAGAGTCAGACAGTCGCAGCAGCTGAGGAACAGACATGTCAACACCTGAGAAGAGGAAGTCAGGAGGTCAGACACCTGAGGAAGAGGAGGAGAGAGAGTCAGACAGCAGCTGAGGAAGGAAGAAGAGGAGACATGTCAGACACCTGAGGAAGAGGAGGAAGAGGAGGAAGAGGAGGAGGAGACATGAGGAAGAGACATGTCACACGTGCCAGCAGACTGAGGAAGAGGAGGAAGAGAGGAGACATGTCGCCAGACACATGAGGAAGAGGAGGAAGAGGAGAGACATGTCAGACACTGAGGAAAGAGGAGGAGACATGTCAGACACCTGAGGGAAGAGGAGGAAGAGGAGGAGACATGTCAGACACCTGAGGAAGAGGAGGAAGAGGAGGAGACATGTCAGACACCTGAGGAAGAGGAGGAAGAGGAGGAGACATGTCAGACACCTGAGGAAGAGGAGGAAGAGGAGGAGACATGTCAGACACCTGAGGAAGAGGAGGAAGAGGAGGAGACATGTCAGACACCTGAGGAAGAGGAGGAAGAGGAGGAGACATGTCAGACACCTGAGGAAGAGGAGGAAGAGGAGGAGACATGTCAGACACCTGAGGAAGAGGAGGAAGAGGAGGAGACATGTCAGACACCTGAGGAAGAGGAGGAAGAGGAGGAGACATGTCAGACACCTGAGGAAGAGGAGGAAGAGGAGGAGACATGTCAGACACCTGAGGAAGAGGAGGAAGAGGAGGAGACATGTCAGACACCTGAGGAAGAGGAGGAAGAGGAGGAGACATGTCAGACACCTGAGGAAGAGGAGGAAGAGGAGGAGACATGTCAGACACCTGAGGAAGAGGAGGAAGAGGAGGAGGAGACATGTCAGACACCTGAGGAAGAGGAGGAAGAGGAGGAGACATGTCAGACACCTGAGGAAGAGGAGGAAGAGGAGGAGACATGTCAGACACCTGAGGAAGAGGAGGAAGAGGAGGAGACATGTCAGACACCTGAGGAAGAGGAGGAAGAGGAGGGAGACATGTCAGACACCTGAGGAAGAGAGGAGGAAGAGGAGGAGACATGTCAGACACCTGAGGAAGAGGAGGAAGAGGAGGAGACATGTCAGACACCTGAGGAAGAGGAGGAAGAGGAGGAGAGGACTGGAAGAGAGGAGAGGAGGAGACATGTCAGACACCTGAGGAAGAGGAGGAAGAGGAGGAGACATGTCAGACACCTGAGGAAGAGGAGGAAGAGGAGGAGACATGTCAGACACCTGAGGAAGAGGAGGAAGAGGAGGAGACATGTCAGACACCTGAGGAAGAGGAGGAAGAGGAGGAGACATGTCAGACACCTGAGGAGAGGAAGAGGAGGAAGAGGAGGAGACATGTCGACACCTGAGAGAGGGAGAGAGGAGACATGTCCACCTGAGGAAGAGGAGGAAGAGGAGGAGACATGTCAGACACCTGAGGAAGAGGAGGAAGAGGAGGAGACATGTCAGACACCTGAGGAAGAGGAGGAAGAGGAGGAGACATGTCAGACACCTGAGGAAGAGGAGGAAGAGGAGGAGACATGTCAGACACCTGAGGAAGAGGAGGAGACATGTCAGACACCTGAGGAAGAGGAGGAAGAGGAGGAGACATGTCAGACACCTGAGGAAGAGGAGGAAGAGGAGGAGATATGTCAGACACCTGAGGAAGAGGACATGTCAGACACCTGAGGAAGAGGAGGAAGAGGAGGAGACATGTAAGACACCTGAGGAAGAGGAGGAAGAGGAGGAGACATGTCAGACACCTGAGGAAGAGGAGGAAAAGGAGGAGACATGTCAGACACCTGAGGAAGAGGAGGAAGAGGAGGAGACATGTCAGACACCTGAGGAAGAGGAGGAAGAGGAGAAGACATGTCAGACACCTGAGGAAGAGGAGGAAGAGGAGAAGACATGTCAGACACCTGAGGAAGAGGAGGAAGAGGAGGAGACATGTCAGACACCTGAGGAAGAGGAGGAGACATGTCAGACACCTGAGGAAGAGGAGGAAGAGGAGGAAGAGGAGGAGACATGTAAGACACCTGAGGAAGAGGAGGTCTCTCTCTCTGGTCTCTCTCTCTGGTCTCTCTGGTCTCTCTCTGGTCTCTCTCTGGTCTCTCTCTGGTCTCTCTCTCTGGTCTCTCTCTGGTCTCTCTCTGGTCTCTCTCTGGTCTCTCTCTGGTCTCTCTCTCTGGTCTCTCTCTCTGGTCTCTCTCTCTGGTCTCTCTCTCTGGTCTCTCTCTGGTCTCTCTCTCTGGTCTCTCTCTCTGGTCTCTCTCTGGTCTCTCTCTGGTCTCTCTCTCTGGTCTCTCTCTCTGGTCTCTCTCTCTGGTCTCTCTCTCTGGTCTCTCTCTGGTCTCTCTCTGGTCTCTCTCTGGTCTCTCTCTGGTCTCTCTCTGGTCTCTCTCTCTGGTCTCTCTCTGGTCTCTCTCTCTGGTCTCTCTCTGGTCTCTCTCTGGTCTCTCTCTCTGGTCTCTCTCTGGTCTCTCTCTCTGGTCTCTCTCTGGTCTCTCTCTGGTCTCTCTCTCTGGTCTCTCTCTGGTCTCTCTCTCTGGTCTCTCTCTCTGGTCTCTCTCTCTGGTCTCTCTCTGGTCTCTCTCTGGTCTCTCTCTGGTCTCTCTCTGGTCTCTCTCTGGTCTCTCTCTGGTCTCTCTCTGGTCTCTCTCTGGTATCTCTCTGGTCTCTCTCTGGTCTCTCTCTGGTCTCTCTCTGGTCTCTCTCTGGTCTCTCTCTGGTCTCTCTCTGGTCTCTCTCTGGTCTCTCTCTGCTCTCTCTCTGGTCTCTCTCTGGTCTCTCTCTCTGGTCTCTCTCTGGTCTCTCTCTGGTCTCTCTCTGGTCTCTCTCTGCTCTCTCTCTGGTCTCTCTCTGGTCTCTCTCTCTGGTCTCTCTCTCTGGTCTCTCTCTGGTCTCTCTCTGGTCTCTCTCTTTGGTCTCTCTTTGGTCTCTCTCTGGTCTCTCTCTGGTCTCTCTCTGGTCTCTCTCTGCTCTCTCTCTGGTCTCTCTCTGGTCTCTCTCTCTGGTCTCTCTCTGGTCTCTCTCTGGTCTCTCTCTGGTCTCTCTCTGCTCTCTCTCTGGTCTCTCTCTGGTCTCTCTCTCTGGTCTCTCTCTGGTCTCTCTCTGGTCTCTCTCTGGTCTCTCTCTTTGGTCTCTCTCTGGTCTCTCTCTCTGGTCTCTCTCTCTGGTCTCTCTCTCTGGTCTCTCTCTGGTCTCTCTCTGGTCTCTCTCTTTGGTCTCTCTCTGGTCTCTCTCTGGTCTCTCTCTGGTCTCTCTCTGGTCTCTCTCTCTAGTCTCTCTCTGGTCTCTCTCTGGTCTCTCTCTGGTCTCTCTCTGGTCTCTCTCTGGTCTCTCTCTGGTCTCTCTCTGGTCTCTCTCTGGTCTCTCTCTGGTCCCAGGTGATCCGTGTCACTTCTGTTTTTAGCTGCTTTATGCTAATGCTAATTGGTGAGTGTGAATGAACTGCTGAAGTGATATCACACGTCTCTGCATCTGAGACACCTCCGACCGCAGCGACACACACACACACACACAGGCTACACACACACACTAACACACAGACGCACAACACACTACGATCACACAATAATCGCAGATTTCCAGTCGTTCACAGGAGGCAGGTGCAAAAACAGAAGTGACGCTGAAGAAGAAAAGTTTACTTTGAGCAAAAGAAAAGTAAGAACTGCTGAGAAAATAATATAAGATATCATGGAGCACAGGGACCAGCCTCCTGACTCTGAGGAGCACAGGGACTGGCCTCCTGACTCTGAGGAGCACAGTGACTGGCCTCCTGACTCTGAGGAGCACAGGGACTGGCCTCCTGACTCTGAGGAGCACAGGGACTGGCCTCCTGACTCTGAGGAGCACAGGGACTGGCCTCCTGACTCTGAGGAGCACAGGGACTGGCCTCCTGACTCTGAGGAGCACAGGGACTGGCCTCCTGACTCTGAGGAGCACAGGGACCGGCCTCCTGACTCTGAGGAGCACAGGGACTGGCCTCCTGACTCTGAGGAGCACAGGGACCGGCCTCCTGACTCTGAGGAGCACAGGGACTGGCCTCCTGACTCTGAGGAGCACAGGGACCAGCCTCCTGACTCTGAGGAGCACAGGGACTGGCCTCCTGACTCTGAGGAGCACAGGGACTGGCCTCCTGACTCTGAGGAGCACAGGGACTGGCCTCCTGACTCTGAGGAGCACAGGGACTGGCCTCCTGACTCTGAGGAGCACAGGGACTGGCCTCCTGACTCTGAGGAGCACAGGGACCGGCCTCCTGACTCTGAGGAGCACAGGGACAGGCCTCCTGACTCTGAGGAGCACAGGGACAGGCCTCCTGACTCTGAGGAGCACAGGGACTGACCATAGACCATAGACTTCTACCCGGCAACCGCCTGACGACGCCATTAAAACATTAAATGATGACGTTTCTCGCCACACTCGTTAAGGCACTTGTTACATTTGTATTCAGTCTTTTTTATTTAACCAGAAAAGTCCCATTGAGGTTCTCTCTCTCTGGTCTCTCTCTCTGGCCTCTCTCTGGTCTCTCTCTCTCTGGCCTCTCTCGGGTCTCTCTCTCTGGTCTCTCTCTCTGGCCTCTCTCTGGTCTCTCTCTCTCTGGTCTCTCTCGGGTCTCTCTCTCTGGACTCTCTCTCTGGTCTCTCTCTGGTCTCTCTCTGGTCCCTCTCTGGTCTCTCTCTCTGGTCTCTCTCTGGTCCCTCTCTCTCTGGTCTCTCTCTCTCTGGTCTCTCTCGGGTCTCTCTCTCTGGTCTCTCTCTCTGGCCTCTCTCTGGTCTCTATCTCTGGTCTCTCTCTGGCCTCTCTCTGGTCTCTCTCTCTCTGGTCTCTCTCGGGTCTCTCTCTCTGGTCTCTCTCTGGCCTCTCTCTGGTCTCTCTCTCTCTGGTCTCTCTCTCTGGCCTCTCTCTGGTCTCTCTCTCTCTGGCCTCTCTCTCTCTCTGGTCTCTCTCTCTCCGCAGACAGGGACCATAACAACCCCTCACCTTGGCCTCGATGGCGGCCTCGGTGCAGGCCTGGAGCATGGTCAGGTGATGTGCGAACACCAAGAACTTGAGGCGCTCGTCCTGCAGCATCATCCTCATGTAATCCTTCACAGCTCCGGCCTGAGCACAACAAACACACACACGGGTCAGATCCTTCAGCGCCGCCGCCGCACACACCGCCACACAAATCTGGCAACAAGTCAATCCATCTGGCGGCCTCCCCTCCTCCTGATCGATCCCCGTTGAACACACAGATCTGACTTGAAAAGAAAAGCAAGAGCAGAAGCAAGAGGCGCATTTGTCACAGCGGGAGATAGTGACACACACACACACACACACACACACACACACACACACACACTCACACACACAGAGTGTGGTGTTGGAGTCATCATTGATCAACCGTAACATTGTAACAGGAGGTTTTTATCTGTATCATGACAGATCTGCACCTGTTAAAGGTCACAGTACTCGTTCTACAGCCTGAGTCCTGGATCTATGACCTGCCCTCTGTGGGAACCATCCCTCTCTGCCTCTGGTCTCTCTCCCTCTGGTCTCCTCTCTGGTCTCTCCCCCTGGTCTCTCTCCTCTCTGGTCTCTCCCCCTGGTCTCTCTCCCCCTGGTCTCCTCTCTGGTCTCCCCCCCTGGTCGCTCTCCCTCTGGTCTCTCTCCCCCTGGTCTCCTCTCTGGTCTCTCCTCTCTGGTCTCTCTCCTCTCTGGTCTCTCCCCCCTGGTCTCCTCTCTGGTCTCTCTCCCCCTGGTCTCCTCTCTGGTCTCTCCCCCTGGTCGCTCTCCCTCTGGTCTCTCTCCCCCTGGTCTCCTCTCTGGTCTCTCTCCTCTCTGGTCTCTCCCCCTGGTCTCTCTCCCCCTGGTCTCCTCTCTGGTCTCTCCCCCTGGTCTCCTCTCTGGTCTCTCCCCCTGGTCTCTGTCCTCTCTGGTCTCTCCCCCTGGTCTCTCTCCCCCTGGTCTCCTCTCTGGTCTCTCCCCCTGGTCTCTCTCCTCTCTGGTCTCTCCCCCTGGTCTCTCTCCCCCTGGTCTCCTCTCTGGTCTCTCCCCCTGGTCTCTCTCCCCCTGCCCTCTCTCTCTGGTCCCTCTCCCTGGTCCCTCTCTCTGGTCTCCCCTGGTCTCGCTCTGGTCTCCCTCTCCCTGCTCTCTCTCTTCCTAGTCTCGCTCTGGTCTCGGTGACAAACAGAACAGGTGCCACAGCAGAATGTATTTTCAGAATCTACAGTTTTAGCAAAACCCCAAAAGAGGCCATTAGACCGAAGACCTGTCAGAGTGACGCCCGAGCCACAATTACTGCAGAAAGTTAAAGTTATTTTCTCTGGAAGTCCTGAGCTCCACCTGTGGGTCCACAGTCCGTGTCTAAGATCATGTCTGTGATCACGTCTGAGATCACGTCAGAGATCACGTCTAAGATCACGTCAGAGATCACGTCTAAGATCACGTCTGAGATCACGTCTGAGATCACGTCTTAGATCATGTCAGAGATCACGTCTTAGATCATGTCAGAGATCACGTAAGAGATCACGTCTAAGATCACGTCTTAGATCATGTCAGAGATCACGTCTTAGATCATGTCAGAGATCACGTAAGAGATCACGTAAGAGATCACGTCTGAGATCACGTCTGAGATCACGTCAGAGATCACGTCAGAGATCACGTCAGAGATCACGTCTAAGATCACGTCTGAGATCACGTCTGAGATCACGTCTGAGATCACGTCTGAGATCACGTCTTAGATCATGTCAGAGATCATGTCAGAGATCACGTAAGAGCTCACGTCTGAGATCCTATCTTAGATCATGTCTGAGATCATGTCTTAGATCATGTCTTAGATCATGTCTAAGATCATGTCAGAGATCATGTCAGAGATCATGTCTGAGATCATGTCTAAGATCATGTCTAAGATCATGTCTGAGATCACGTCTAAGATCACGACAGAGATCACGTCTAAGATCACATCTTAGATCATGTCTTAGATCATGTCTAAGATCATGTCAGAGATCATGTCTAAGATCATGTCTGAGATCATGTCTAAGATCATGTCTAAGATCATGTCTAAGATCATGTCTGAGATCATGTCTGAGATCATGTCTAAGATCATGTCTGAGATCATGTCTAAGATTGTGTTTAGTTAGCAACAAAAATAATGTTAGGTCTCCCATCACAGTCCTAACCAGACCTGCCCTGCTTAGCCTCAGAGGTCTGAAGGTGAAGGAGCTGTCTGAGGACTCACTGAGACAGGTTTTCACTGAGACAGGTTTTCACTGAGACAGGTTTTCACTGAGACAGGTGTTCACGGAGCTGCTGGACTCTGACACCCGTCAAACCTCTGCTTTTCTACAATACTTAAAAATAACCTCACTGCAGAAGAACGGAAGTGTGTTGTGTAAGGAATAAGACTGGTCTCTCTCTGGTCTCTCTCTCTGGTCTCTCTCTGGTCTCTCTCTGGTCTCTCTCTGGTCTCTCTCTGGCCTCTCTCTGGTCTCTCTCTGGTCTCTCTCTGGTCTCTCTCTCTGGTCTCTCTCTGGTCTCTCTCTGGTCTCTCTCTGGTCTCTCTCTGGTCTCTCTCCGGTCTCTCTCTCTGGTCTCTCTCTGGTCTCTCTCTCTGGTCTCTCTCTGGTCTCTCTCTGGTCTCTCTCTGGTCTCTCTCTGGTCTCTCTCTGGTCTCTCTCTGGTCTCTCTCTGGTCTCTCTCTCTGGTCTCTCTCTGGTCTCTCTCTCTCTGGTCTCTCTCTCTGGTCTCTCTCTGGTCTCTCTCTGGTCTCTCTCTGGTCTCTCTCTGGTCTCTCTCTCTGGTCTCTCTCTGGTCTCTCTCTGGTCTCTCTCTGGTCTCTCTCTGGTCTCTCTCTGGTCTCTCGTTGGTCTCTCTCTGGTCTC
>OZ035844.1:22962316-22980266 GCA_964034765.1 Knipowitschia caucasica
TTTCTCTTCCCTCTCCTCGCTCCTCCGCAGCCTGACGGCCTTCACCCTCAGTTCAGTCGGATGAGTCTGACTCAGTCGGCTCAGACTGAAGCCACGCCTCCAGCTCAGGACTCACGCTACTACTCCTCCCTGTACCACCACCATGCACCTCCTCACCTGCTCCTCCAGGGGGCGCCGCAGCAGCAGATGAACAGCTATGTGGTGACGGGGCCCTCAGCGGGACATGGGGGCCTGATGGGGGCTCAGCCGGTGACCCTCCACACCACAGGACAGGGGTACTCTACCTCCAGTACCCCAGCTCCAGGGGCCTTCTCTGGGGGCCTCCTGAACCAGCCGCTGCTGCAACAACACACGTTCATCCAGCAGCCGATGCAGCAGGTGTGTAGCAGCTACCGTCTGTGTGGCATCTGTGTGGCATCTGAGTGGCATCTGAGTGGGATCTATGTGGCATCTAAGTGGCATCTATGGGGCATCTGTGTGGCATCTATGTGGCATCTATGTGGCATCCCTGTGACGTCTGTGTGGCATCTGTGTGGCATCTGTGTGGCATCTGAGTGGCATCTGTGTGGCATCTGTGTGGCATCCGAGTGGCATCTGTGTGGTATCTATGTGGCATCTAAGTGGCATCTATGGGGCATCTGTGTGGCATCTGTGTGGGATCTATGTGGCATCTAAGTGGCATCTATGTGGCATCTCTGTGGCATCTGTGTGGCATCTGTGTGGCATCTGTGTGGGATCTGTGTGGGATCTATGTGGCATCTATGTGGCATCTATGTGGCATCTATGTGGCATCTAAGTGGCAGTGGCATCTGTGTGGCATCTGAGTGGCATCTGTGTGGCATCTGTGTGGGATCTATGTGGCATCTATGTGGCATCTATGTGGCATCTATGTGGCATCTATGTGGCATCTAAGTGGCATCTATGTGGGATCTATGTGGCATCTACAGTGCCTTGCGAAAGTATTCGGCCCCCTTGAACCTTTCAACATTTCGCCACATTTCAGTCTTCAAACATAAAGATATAAAATTTAAATTTTTTGTCATGAATCAACAACAAGTGGGACACAATCGTGAAGTGGAACAAAATGTATTGGATAATTTAAACTTTTTAAAAAAATAAAAAACTGAAAAGTGGGGCGTGCAATATTATTGGGCCCCTTTACTTTCAGTGCAGCAAACTCAGTCCAGAAGTTCAGTGAGGATCTTTGAATGATCCAATGTTGTCCTAAATGACTGATGATGATAAATAGAATGCACCTGTGTGTAATCAAGTCTCCGTATAAATGCACCTGCTCTTTGATAGTCTCAGGGTTCTGTTTAAAGCACAGAGAGAACCATGAAGACAAAGGAACACACCAGGCAGGTCCGAGATACTGTTGTTGAGAAGTTTAAAGCCGGATTTGGATACAAAAAGATTTCCCAAGCTTTAAACATCTCAAGGAGCACTGTGCAAGCAATTATATTGAAATGGAAGGAGTATCAGACCACTGCAAATTTACCAAGACCCGGCCGTCCCTCCAAACTTTCATCTCAAACAAGGAGAAGACTGATCAGAGATGCAGCCAAGAGGCCCATGATCACTCTGGATGAACTGCAGATAACTACAGCTGAGGTGGGAGAGTCTGTCCATAGGACAACAATCAGTCGTGCACTGCACAAATCTGGCCTTTATGGAAGAGTGGCAAGAAGAAAGCCATTTCTCAAAGATATCCATAAAAAGTTTCTTAAAGTTTGCCACAAGCCACCTGGGAGACACACCAAACATGTGGAAGAAGGTGCTCTGGTCAGATGAAACCAAAATCAAACTTTTTGGACACAATGCAAAACGATATGTTTGGTGAAAAAGCAACACAGCTCATCACCCTGAACACACCATCCCCACCTCAGCTGTAGTTATCTGCAGTTCATCCAGAGTGATCATGGGCCTCTTGGCTGCATCTCTGATCAGTCTTCTCCTTGTTTGAGATGAAAGTTTGGAGGGACGGCCGGGTCTTGGTAGATTTGCAGTGGTCTGATACTCCTTCCATTTCAATATAATTGCCTGCACAGTGCTCCTTGAGATGTTTAAAGCTTGGGAAATCTTTTTGTATCCAAATCCAGCTTTAAACTTCTCCACAACAGTATCTCGGACCTGCCTGGTGTGTTCCTTTGTCTTCATGGTTCTCTCTGTGCTTTAAACAGAACCCTGAGACTATCAAAGAGCAGGTGCATTTATACGGAGACTTGATTACACACAGGTGCATTCTATTTATCATCATCAGTCATTTAGGACAACATTGGATCATTCAAAGATCCTCACTGAACTTCTGGACTGAGTTTGCTGCACTGAAAGTAAAGGGGCCCAATAATATTGCACGCCCCACTTTTCAGTTTTTTATTTGTTAAATAAGTTTAAATTATCCAATAAATTTCGTTCCACTTCACGATTGTGTCCCACTTGTTGTTGATTCATGACAAAAAATTAAAATTTTATATCTTTATGTTTGAAGCCTGAAATGTGGCGAAATGTTGAAAGGTTCAAGGGGTTGAATACTTTCGCAAGGCACTGTATGTGGCATCTGTGTGGGATCTGTGTGGCATCTAAGTGGCATCTATGTGGCATCTAAGTGGCATCTATGTGGCATCTATGTGGCATCTATGTGGCATCTATGTGGCATCTATGTGGCATCTAAGTGGCATCTATGTGGCATCTATGTGGCATCTATGTGGCATCTAAGTGGCATCTATGTGGCATCTATGTGGCATCTATGTGGCATCTATGTGGCATCTGAGTGGGATCTGAGTGGCATCTGTGTGGGATCTATGTGGCATCTAAGTGGCATCTATGTGGCATCTGTGTGGCATCTATCTGGCATCTGTGTGGCATCTATGTGGCATCTGTGTGGCATCTATGTGGCAGCTGAGTGGCATCTATGTGGCATCTATGTGGCAGCTGTGTGGCAGCTGTGTGGCATCTGTGTGGCATCTGTGTGGCATCTGTGTGGCATCTGTGTGGCATCTGTGTGGCATCTGTGTGGCATCTGTGTGGCATCTGTGTGGCATCTATGTGGCATCTATGTGGCATCTGTGGTATTTAATATGAAATACCATTTGGTCACCTTTCACCATCACCAAGTAGATTTGTTGGAGGAGAATATTTGGGCCAATAGCAAAGGGGCTCAATTGTGAAAGATAGATGTCTTCCGTCCAATCATAAAGCAGTGTAGGTGAAAGGGGCGGGTCTTAGACTGGAGCTGGCCTGTGACTGATGTGTTGTACTGTCTTCTGATTGGCTCCCAGGTGTCGGCGTGTTACTGCTCCTCGGTGCATCACCCTCACTGTGCGTCTCAGCAGCAGCTGCCTCCCCCCCCTCTGCAGCACTACCGCCCCCCTGTGGCCCCCTACAGCTGCCCCCAGAGCCTTCCCCAGCAACAAGGTACCACCGCCGACCTGGTACCACCAGACCCAGTAGCACCCCGACCCGGTACCACCAGACCCAGTACCACCAGACCCAGTACCACCCCCGACCCGGTACCACCAGACCCGGTACCACCAGACCCGGTACCACCAGACCCGGTACCACCAGACCCAGTACCACCAGACCCACTACCACCCACAGACCTAGTACCACCCACAGACCCAGTACCATGGACCATGAACACACTGGACCATGAACACACTGGACCATGAACACACTGGACCATGAAAGCCTCCGAACACCCTCCACTCATTACATTCAGACCTACATGTGTTTAGTGGTACGCGGACACGGGGAGAACATGCAAACTCCGCACAAACTCACAGACGGTAAAACAAAGTGATAGAAGTGTTTTTGTTCAGAAGAGATCGATGAATCTGGTTCTTTTGTTTGTTTTTATGACTTTCATACGTCTCCACGGGAACCATCGCCTTGATTATTCTGCTTTTGTTTTCCCTTCACTGCGGGACTCCTTTTGGCCCATACACACACAGACACACACACACACACAGACACACACACACACACACACCGCACAATCGCACACACACCATTTTGTCGTCGGAGATTGTTCCCTCCCTGCTGGGGACGAGACAGTGGACAAATGAAACTGCCCTACAAAGCCAAAGGACAGCAATTATTTCTCCGCTGTCTCCTCATAGATACACACACAGACACACACAGACACACACAGACACACACACACAGACAGACACACACAGACACACACACAGACACACACAGACACACACAGACAGACACACACAGACACACACACAGACACACACAGACACACACATATACACACACAGACACACACACACAGACAGACACACACACAGACACACACAGACAGACACACACACAGACACACACAGACACACACATATACACTAGGGGTGCAACGGTTTGAAAAAATCACGGTTCGGTTCATTTTTCAAAAAAAAAGTGTTGTTTTTTTAATACACACAGCTCATGTGGACTCAGCACCTGCTCTGACTGCCCCCCCCCCTGAGCTAGAAATGGATTAAGGGGAAGGAAATGGATGGATGGATGGAAGGCATATTCCATCCATCCAATTATGTCTATTTAATATAATTAATGAAAAACAACACAAAGTGCAACATAAGAAGGCACTTTATGAGGATATTTACTCTCCTATATTACACCACCTGACTCCATTCTGGGCCCAGCCTCATTCACTGCATTTATTTAATTTTTGGCATTATCAGTTGTGACCGGAATATTAGTACTGGGCCTTTGTCTTCCATTCCTCCGCTGCTGTGTCAGTACCTGTGCTGTGTCAGTACCTGTGCTGTGTGTCAGTACCTGTGCTGTGTGTCAGTACCTGTGCTGTGTGTCAGTACCTGTGCTGTGTGTCAGTACCTGTGCTGTGTGTCAGTACCTGTGCTGTGTGTCAGTACCTGTGCTGTGTGTCAGTACCTGCGCTGTGTGTCAGTACCTGTGCTGTGTCAGTACCTGCGCTGTGTGTCAGTACCTGTGCTGTGTGTCAGTACCTGTGCTGTGTCAGTACCTGTGCTGTGTGTCAGTACCTGCGCTGTGTGTCTGTACCTGTGCTGTGTCAGTACCTGCGCTGTGTGTCAGTACCTGTGCTGTGTGTCAGTACCTGTGCTGTGGGTCAGTACCTGTGCTGTGTGTCAGTACCTGTGCTGTGTGTCAGTACCTGTGCTGTGGGTCAGTACCTGTGCTGTGTGTCAGTACCTGTGCTGTGTGTCAGTACCTGTGCTGTGTGTCAGTACCTGTGCTGTGTCAGTACCTGCGCTGTGTGTCAGTACCTGTGCTATGTCAGTACCTGCGCTGTGTGTCAGTACCTGTGCTGTGTCAGTACCTGTGCTGTGTGTCAGTACCTGTGCTGTGTGTCAGTACCTGTGCTGTGTGTCAGTACCTGTGCTGTGTCAGTACCTGCGCTGTGTGTCAGTACCTGTGCTGTGTCAGTACCTGTGCTGTGTCAGTACCTGTGCTGTGTCAGTACCTGCGCTGTGTGTCAGTACCTATGCTGTGTGTCAGTACCTGCGCTGTGTGTCAGTACCTGTGCTGTGTGTCAGTACCTGTGCTGTGTGTCAGTACGTGTGTCAGTACCTGTGCTGTGTGTCAGTACCTGTGCTGTGTGTCAGTACCTGTGCTGTGTGTCAGTACCTGTGCTGTGTGTCAGTACGTGTGTCAGTACCTGTGCTGTGTGTCAGTACCTGCGCTGTGTGTCAGTACCTGTGCTGTGTGTCAGTACGTGTGTCAGTACCTGTGCTGTGTGTCAGTACCTGTGCTGTGTGTCAGTACCTGTGCTGTGTGTCAGTACCTGTGCTGTGTCAGTACCTGCGCTGTGTGTCAGTACCTGTGCTGTGTCAGTACCTGTGCTGTGTCAGTACCTGTGCTGTGTCAGTACCTGCGCTGTGTGTCAGTACCTATGCTGTGTGTCAGTACCTGCGCTGTGTGTCAGTACCTGTGCTGTGTGTCAGTACCTGTGCTGTGTGTCAGTACGTGTGTCAGTACCTGTGCTGTGTGTCAGTACCTGTGCTGTGTGTCAGTATCTGCTGTGTGTCAGTACCTGTGCTGTGTGTCAGTACCTGTGCTGTGTGTCAGTACCTGTGCTGTGTGTCAGTACCTGTGCTGTGTGTCAGTACCTGTGCTGTGTGTCAGTACCTGTGCTGTGTCAGTACCTGTGCTGTGTGTCAGTACCTGTGCTGTGTGTCAGTACCTGCGCTGTGTGTCAGTACCTGTGCTGTGTGTCAGTACCTGCGCTGTGTGTCAGTACCTGCGCTGTGTGTCAGTACCTGCGCTGTGTGTCAGTACCTGCGCTGTGTGTCAGTACCTGTGCTGTGTGTCAGTATCTGCTGTGTGTCAGTACCTGTGCTGTGTGTCAGTACCTGTGCTGTGTGTCAGTACCTGTGCTGTGTGTCAGTACCTGTGCTGTGTCAGTACCTGTGCTGTGTGTCAGTACCTGTGCTGTGTCAGTACCTGTGCTGTGTGTCAGTACCTGTGCTGTGTGTCAGTACCTGTGCTGTGTGTCAGTACCTGTGCTGTGTGTCAGTACCTGTGCTGTGTGTCAGTACCTGTGCTGTGTGTCAGTACCTGTGCTGTGTGTCAGTACCTGTGCTGTGTGTCAGTACCTGTGCTGTGTGTCAGTACCTGTGCTGTGTGTCAGTACCTGTGCTGTGTGTCAGTACCTGTGCTGTGTGTCAGTACCTGTGCTGTGTGTCAGTACCTGTGCTGTGTGTCAGTACCTGTGCTGTGTGTCAGTACCTGTGCTGTGTGACAGTGTGACTGTCGTAGAGGGGGCGTGTCTTCAGCGCCAGACTTCTCATCTCCCAGTCTGCGGTGATGAAGTGAGCGGTTCCGCTCATGGATCTATTATAGCAGTGTCTCCCAAAGTGGGGTCCGCGGCCCCCTGGTGGGCCGCGAGGGTACTGCAGGGGGGCCGCGGGAGGTCATAAAAAAAAAATATATATATATATAATTATTTAATGTTAAATTTATAATGTTTTGTTTGTAATATTAAAATATTTGTGTTCATTATTTGACTTGAATAATCCACTGTAATCATTTTTGTATTACAATGTTTGTAGCAGAGGCTATTTCCCCAAAATAAAATAACCAGAAGAGCCTATTCTTAATGTTGTCTTCTTGGTTATTATTTTGGGGGGCCACGCAGACCCGTCAGATTTTTAAGGGGGCCTCGGTGTTACTGAGTTTGGGAATGGCTGTATTATAGGTTCCGCGGGACGTCCAAGCGTCAGTCGTGAGCGCAGCTGAGGATGCGCGGGAGAGTTGACTTTAGCCCGGTCTGACTGTGCGTAAAGGAGCTGCTTAAATGCCGCGACAACAAGCGGTCGTTGAGACGCTTTTTTCACTCATGTCTTTCTTGTGCCACAGTGCTTACACATCGTGACAGTTTTGTCAAATATTAATTATCAGTGTAGTTACAGTGAAGCCAAAATGCTCTCATACTGGGGATTTAAATGACGCAGGGCTTTAACTCCGTTCCTCCGCTCGCAATGACCGCGCTGTGTGTGGACTGAACAACGCACAACTTTTTTTTCATAAATCAAACCGCGGGTCACGTCTGTACCGAACCGAAGACGTTGAACCGAACGGATCACGGATCAGTGATGAACCGTTTCACCTCTAATATACACACACAGACACACACATATACACACACATGTACACACACATATACACACACAGATACACACACATATACACACACATGTACACACACATATACACACACAGATACACACACATATACACACACATATACACACACATATACACACACAGACACACACACATATACACACACAGATACACACACAGACACACACACACAGACACACACAGGTGAGGAAGGTGTCTTGCATAGATTCATTCAGATTCATTTATTGGCCATGTGCAGTATAAAAACTACATTGGAATACATAATGAGTGTAGATCTAAGAAGAAAACTTTTACTTCTGTTTTATTCATACTTTTCATAAACTCTGTAATGTTAGCTAGCCCCTGACCTTAGCGAGCTAGCGTTAGCACACTCAGAACCTTAGCGAGCTAGCGTTAGCACACTCAGAACCTTAGCGAGCTAGCGTTAGCACACTCAGAACCTTAGCCAGCTAGCGTTAGCACACTCAGAACCTTAGCCAGCTAGCGTTAGCACACTCAGAACCTTAGCGAGCTAGCGTTAGCACACTCAGAACCTTAGCGAGCTAGCGTTAGCACACTCAGAACCTTAGCCAGCTAGCGTTAGCACACTCAGAACCTTAGCCAGCTAGCGTTAGCACACTCAGAACCTTAGCGAGCTAGCGTTAGCACACTCAGAACCTTAGCGAGCTAGCGTTAGCACACTCAGAACCTTAGCCAGCTAGCGTTAGCACACTCAGAACCTTAGCCAGCTAGCGTTAGCACACTCAGAACCTTAGCGAGCTAGCGTTAGCACACTCAGAACCTTAGCCAGCTAGCGTTAGCACACTCAGAACCTTAGCCAGCTAGCGTTAGCACACTCAGAACCTTAGCCAGCTAGCGTTAGCACACTCAGAACCTTAGCCAGCTAGCGTTAGCACACTCAGAACCTTAGCGAGCTAGCGTTAGCACACTCAGACACACCACTATCGGGGTCTGTTCCAGTAGAAACGCTGTGAGTCAATTCAATGACCAGGAGCAGCTCTGTGGGGTCAGGAGCAGCTCTGTGGGGTCAGGAGCAGCTCTGTGGGGTCAGGAGCAGCTCTGTGGGGTCAGGAGCAGCTCTTTGAGGTCAGGAGCAGCTCTGTGAGGTCAGGAGCAGCTCTTTGAGGTCAGGAGCAGCTCTGTGGGGTCAGGAGCAGCTCTGTGAGGTCAGGAGCAGCTCTTTGAGGTCAGGAGCAGCTCTGTGAGGTCAGGAGCAGCTCTGTGGGGTCAGGAGCAGCTCTGTGGGGTCAGGAGCAGCTCTGTGGGGTCAGGAGCAGCTCTGTGGGGTCAGGAGCAGCTCTTTGAGGTCAGGAGCAGCTCTGTGAGGTCAGGAGCAGCTCTGTGGGGTCAGGAGCAGCTCTGTGGGGTCAGGAGCAGCTCTGTGGGGTCAGGAGCAGCTCTGTGGGGTCAGGAGCAGCTCTGTGGGGTCAGGAGCAGCTCTGTGGGGTCAGGAGCAGCTCTTTGAGGTCAGGAGCAGCTCTGTGAGGTCAGGAGCAGCTCTGTGGGGTCAGGAGCAGCTCTGTGGGGTCAGGAGCAGCTCTGTGGGGTCAGGAGCAGCTCTGTGGGGTCAGGAGCAGCTCTGTGGGGTCAGGAGCAGCTCTGTGGGGTCAGGAGCAGCTCTGTGGGGTCAGTGTGGAAGTGAAAAGGAGGATTTCTGTGAGGAACCTGGCAACTATAGATTTCTCTGGATTTAGGAACATGTGTATGTGCTTTTAAACAGTAACAGTAGTATGCAGTCTGGAAGGACCACTACTACTACTACTACTACTACTACTGCTACTGCTACTACTTCTATGTCCTATGGAGGATGTATCAGATGTTGTGGTGCGGGACCCGGGGCCGGGACGCTGTCTGAGAGGCCTTTGAGAATCTCACAGTGAACCGGTCTCTTTTCCAGCGCCTCACTCTCTCCAGAGAAATATCATCACCACAGACACGGTGCAATCACCACAGACACGGTGCAATCACCACAGACACGGTGCAATCACCACAGACACGGTGCAATCACAGACACCACAGACACTGTGCAATCACAGACACGGTGCAATCACAGACACCACAGACACGGTGCAATCACAGACACCACAGACACGGTGCAATCACAGACACGGTGCAATCACAGACACCACAGACACGGTGCAATCACAGACACGGTGCAATCA
Source organism: Knipowitschia caucasica (assembly GCA_964034765.1). Taxonomy (NCBI): domain Eukaryota; kingdom Metazoa; phylum Chordata; class Actinopteri; order Gobiiformes; family Gobiidae; genus Knipowitschia; species Knipowitschia caucasica. The sequence goes on from OZ035844.1 coordinate 22,972,111, forward strand.
CAGACACGGTGCAATCACCACAGACACGGTGCAATCACCACAGACACGGTGCAATCACCACAGACACGGTGCAATCACCACAGACACGGTGCAATCACCACAGACACGGTGCAATCACAGACACCACAGACACGGTGCAATCACAGACACGGTGCAATCACCACAGACACGGTGCAATCACCACAGACACGGTGCAATCACCACAGACACAGTGCAATCACCACAGACACGGTGCAATCACAGACACCACAGACACGGTGCAATCACCACAGACACGGTGCAATCACAGACACCACAGACACGGTGCAATCAATCACAGACACCACAGACACGGTGCAATCACAGACACGGTGCAATCACAGACACCACAGACACGGTGCAATCACAGACACGGTGCAATCACAGACACGGTGCAATCACCACAGACACGGTGCAATCACCACAGACACGGTGCAATCACCACAGACAAGGTTATAAGCCATGAGCCTCACCAGTTAGATTGACAGGAGGAGAACAGTTCGACCAATGCGGAACTGTCTGTCCAAGATTTGAATTCATTGCGTCCAATCAGGAGCCTTTGGGGGCGTGTCTAACTTCTAAATATATGTTTTCCTCTTCACCTAAAACCAATGTCAGCTGCAAATCTCAGCTCAGACTTTCAAACGGCACGAACAAAGCTGTGAAAAGTAAAGTTTTGTTCCGTTCTTCGTGTCTGCAGATACATGTTTTATGTAAATGTCTTCGTCCGCGGCGTTTAGAGGAGATCGACCAATGGGAACGTCCAATTAGCGCCGTGTCCGTTTGAATACAATCCTGCCGAGAATAAGACGTCTGTTTGAACAGATCCAGAGCAGGATTTCATTAGAGCTAACCCTGTGGCCTCCTCCTCCTCCTCCTCCTCGCCCTGCCCCTCCTCCCCCCTCCTCTCCCCCTCCTCCCCCTCCTCCTCCTTGCCCTCCCCCTCCTCCTCCTTGCCCTCCTCCTCCTCCTTGCCCTCCTCCTCCTCCTCCTCCTCCTCCTCCTTGCCCTCCTCCTCCTCCCCCTCCTCCCCCTCCTCCTCCTTGCCCTCCTCCTCCCCCTCCTCCTCCTTGCCCTCCTCCTCCTCCTCCTTACTTTCAACTTCCTGACTTCACACATAAACCCAGAAAATGTACCTACTGTACAGACATACCTGTGCTGTAGATTGTAGACCGTAGTCCAGACCAGGACCAGGTTTGAAACAATCCAGACCTGCAAAGGCCGGGGTTATCTGGGAATATTATCTGTGAGTAAAGCAGCTCTAAGCCCTGTTTAAGCCAATGTCAAAAGTATTTCAGAGTTAGTGTTTCCTAACTCCCAGGAAGCTGCATTGGCTTATAAGGCCAGTCCCTGTGCTCCTCAGAGTCCCAGCAGGAGGCCAGTCCCTGTGCTCCTCAGAGTCCCAGCAGGAGGCCAGTCCCTGTGCTCCTCAGAGTCCCAGCAGGAGGCCAGTCCCTGTGCTCCTCAGAGTCCCAGCAGGAGGCCAGTCCCTGTGCTCCTCAGAGTCCCAGCAGGAGGCCAGTCCCTGTGCTCCTCAGAGTCCCAGCAGGAGGCCAGTCCCTGTGCTCCTCAGAGTCCCAGCAGGAGGCCAGTCCCTGTGAGTCTGACCTTTAGAAGAATGAGGCTGCAGCAGACTCCCACCTCCTGCTTTGATTCTATTGATTCCATAGAGTCCCCTGGACTCGCCGGCGGCAGGTGTAAAAATAGAGCGTCCCTTTGCTCGCTCAGAGACACAGGGACAATAGGACGTCCTCTGCTTCTCTGTCATTAGGGACGTGTTTCCAAATGTCCCTTTGTCACCTTGACATTTAAGGCAGTAGCTTTCCCTTCGGCGAGCAGAGCCAGGCAGAGGCAGGCGGCCATTTTAGCAGCAGCAGGAAAATGGCCGAAGGACTTTGTGTCTTTTGTCCCTTTGCTCTGTGGGTTTAGAACAGCTCAGTGGTACGCCTCCTGCTGTTACGTCTCACTCTGACAGTTAAAGAACAAAGTGTTTCATGTGTTTCTCTTTGTGGTGTCTTGACGTCCTACTGTCAGAAATGTACATTATGTTTATGTAATTCAGCTGTCACTCAAACCACCTCTGGCTCCTCCCACAGTGCCCCAGAGCCCCTCCCTCCCTGTGAACGGACCCCAGCCAAGCAATATCAACTCTGCTCTGCAAGGCATGATGGTCCAGTACCCGTCCATGACAGCCTATCAGGTACGTCCATGCCACCCTATCCGATCCCGGCCAATCAGGTGCCACCCTATCCGATCCCGGCCAATCAGGTGCCACCCTATCTGATCCCAGCCAGTTTGGTGCCACCCTATCTGATCCCGGCCAGTCTGGTGCCACCCTATCCGATCCCAGCCAATCAGGTGCCAGCCTATCTGATCCCAGCCAATCAGGTGCCATCCTATCTGATCCCAGCCAATCAGGTGCCAGCCTATCCGATCCCAGCCAATCAGGTGCCAGCCTCACTAGAGGTGGTTATTCTACTGGAGGGACTGTTTTACATATATTTTAATATAGGATTTAGAAAAATACTAAATTACACATGGTCAAACCTATGCATTCCTATAAAAAATGAAAACAGAAGTTTCCGACATCACCTTTAACACGACAGACTTGTTAAGTGAGATACATGAGGCCTTTATGGTGCTTTCAGACCGGATCATGCTGCGTCTATAGTGACGAGCGTTTGAGCGTCACAACGCACGAACCTCTCGGCACACACGGACTGTTCTGTAGAGACACACGGACTGTTCTGTAGAGACACACGGACTGTTCTGTAGAGACGCACGGACTGTTCTGTAGAGACACACGGACTGTTCAGTAGAGACGCACGGACTGTTCTGTAGAGACGCACGGACTGTTCTGTAGAGACACACGGACTGTTCAGTAGAGACACACGGACTGTTCAGTAGAGACGCACGGACTGTTCTGTAGAGACACACGGACTGTTCAGTAGAGACGCACGGACTGTTCTGTAGAGACGCACGGACTGTTCTGTAGAGACGCACGGACTGTTCTGTAGAGACGCACGGACTGTTCAGTAGAGACACACGGACTGTTCAGTAGAGACGCACGGACTGTTCTGTAGAGACGCACGGACTGTTCTGTAGAGACACACGGACTGTTCAGTAGAGACGCACGGACTGTTCTGTAGAGACGCACGGACTGTTCAGTAGAGACGCACGGACTGTTCAGTAGAGACGCACGGACTGTTCAGTAGAGACACACGGACTGTTCAGTAGAGACCCACGGACTGTTCAGTAGAGACGCACGGACTGTTCTGTAGAGACGCACGGACTGTTCTGTAGAGACGCACAGACTGTTCTGTAGAGACGCACGGACTGCTCTGTAGAGACGCACGGACTGTTCAGTAGAGACACACGGACTGTTCAGTAGAGACCCACGGACTGTTCAGTAGAGACACACGGACTGTTCTGTAGAGACGCACGGACTGTTCTGTAGAGACGCACGGACTGTTCAGTAGAGACGCACGGACTGTTCAGTAGAGACGCACGGACTGTTCAGTAGAGACGCACGGACTGTTCTGTAGAGACGCACGGACTGTTCTGTAGAGACGCACGGACTGTTCAGTAGAGACGCACGGACTGTTCAGTAGAGACGCACGGACTGTTCTGTAGAGACGCACAGACTGTTCAGTAGAGACGCACGGACTGTTCAGTAGAGACGCACGGACTGTTCAGTAGAGACGCACGGACTGTTCTGTAGAGACGCACGGACTGTTCAGTAGAGACACACGGACTGTTCTGTAGAGACGCACGGACTGTTCAGTAGAGACGCACGGACTGTTCTGTAGAGACGCACGGACTGTTCAGTAGAGACCCACGGACTGTTCAGTAGAGACGCACGGACTGTTCTGTAGAGACGCACAGACTGTTCTGTAGAGACACACGGACTGTTCAGTAGAGACGCACGGACTGTTCTGTAGAGACGCACGGACTGTTCAGTAGAGACGCACGGACTGTTCTGTAGAGACGCACGGACTGTTCTGTAGAGACACACGGACTGTTCAGTAGAGACACACGGACTGTTCTGTAGAGACACACGGACTGTTCAGTAGAGACGCACGGACTGTTCAGTAGAGACGCACGGACTGTTCTGTAGAGACACACGGACTGTTCAGTAGAGACGCACGGACTGTTCTGTAGAGACGCACGGACTGTTCAGTAGAGACGCACGGACTGTTCTGTAGAGACGCACGGACTGTTCAGTAGAGACGCACGGACTGTTCTGTAGAGACGCACGGACTGTTCAGTAGAGACGCACAGACTGTTCTGTAGAGACACACGGACTGTTCTGTAGAGACACACGGACTGTTCTGTAGAGACACACGGACTGTTCTGTAGAGACGCACAGACTGTTCTGTAGAGACGCACGGACTGTTCAGTAGAGACGCACGGACTGTTCTGTAGAGACGCACGGACTGTTCTGTAGAGACGCACGGACTGTTCTGTAGAGACGCACGGACTGTTCTGTAGAGACACACGGACTGTTCTGTAGAGACGCACGGACTGTTCAGTAGAGACGCACGGACTGTTCTGTAGAGACTTTATGCAACTGCTTCGAGTGTGTTCGTCGATGCGGAAATACTGTTTAATAATATGAAAAAACGTATGGCGCACCTCCGTGAACACATACTGCTGTTATATAAAGTCACCTCCGTGAACACATACTGCTGTTATATAAAGTCACCTCCGTGAACACATCCTGCTGTTATATAAAGTCACCGTGAACACATACTGCTGTTATATAAAGTCACCTCCGTGAACACATACTGCTGTTATATAAAGTCACCTCCGTGAACACATACTGCTGTTATATAAAGTCACCTCCGTGAACACATACTGCTGTTATATAAAGTCACCGTGAACACATACTACTGTTATATAAAGTCACCTCCGTGAACACATACTACTGTTATATAAAGTCACTGTGAACACATACTGCTGTTATATAAAGTCACCTCCGTGAACACATACTACTGTTATATAAAGTCACTGTGAACACATACTGCTGTTATATAAAGTCACCTCCGTGAACACATACTGCTGTTATATAAAGTCACCTCCGTGAACACATACTACTGTTATATAAAGTCACCTCCGTGAACACATACTGCTGTTATATAAAGTCACCTCCGTGAACACATACTACTGTTATATAAAGTCACCTCCGTGAACACATACTGCTGTTATATAAAGTCACCTCCGTGAACACATACTGCTGTTATATAAAGTCACTTCCGTGAACACATACTGCTGTTATATAAAGTCACCTCCATGAACACATACTGCTGTTATATAAAGTCACCTCCGTGAACACATACTACTGTTATATAAAGTCACCTCCGTGAACACATACTGCTGTTATATAAAGTCACCTCCGTGAACACATACTGCTGTTATTTAAAGTCACCTCCGTGAACACATACTGCTGTTATATAAAGTCACCTCCGTGAACACATACTGCTGTTATATAAAGTCACCTCCGTGAACACATACTGCTGTTATATAAAGTCACCTCCGTGAACACATACTGCTGTTATATAAAGTCACCTCCGTGAACACATACTGCTGTTATATAAAGTCACCATGAACACATACTACTGTTATATAAAGTCACCTCCGTGAACACATACTGCTGTTATATAAAGTCACCGTGAACACATACTACTGTTATATAAAGTCACCTCCGTGAACACATACTACTGTTATATAAAGTCACTGTGAACACATACTGCTGTTATATAAAGTCACCTCCGTGAACACATACTGCTGTTATATAAAGTCACCTCCGTGAACACATACTACTGTTATATAAAGTCACCTCCGTGAACACATACTGCTGTTATATAAAGTCACCTCCGTGAACACATACTACTGTTATATAAAGTCACCTCCGTGAACACATACTGCTGTTATATAAAGTCACCTCCGTGAACACATACTGCTGTTATATAAAGTCACTTCCGTGAACACATACTGCTGTTATATAAAGTCACCTCCATGAACACATACTGCTGTTATATAAAGTCACCTCCGTGAACACATACTACTGTTATATAAAGTCACCTCCGTGAACACATACTGCTGTTATATAAAGTCACCTCCGTGAACACATACTGCTGTTATATAAAGTCACCTCCGTGAACACATACTGCTGTTATATAAAGTCACCTCCGTGAACACATACTGCTGTTATATAAAGTCACCTCCGTGAACACATACTGCTGTTATATAAAGTCACCGTGAACACATACTACTGTTATATAAAGTCACCTCCATGAACACATACTGCTGTTATATAAAGTCACCGTGAACACATACTGCTGTTATATAAAGTCACCTCCGTGAACACATACTGCTGTTATATAAAGTCACCGTGAACACATACTACTGTTATATAAAGTCACCTCCGTGAACACATACTGCTGTTATATAAAGTCACCGTGAACACATACTGCTGTTATATAAAGTCACCTCCGTGAACACATACTGCTGTTATATAAAGTCACCGTGAACACATACTACTGTTATATAAAGTCACCTCCGTGAACACATACTGCTGTTATATAAAGTCACCTCCGTGAACACATACTGCTGTTATATAAAGTCACCTCCGTGAACACATACTGCTGTTATATAAAGTCACCTCCGTGAACACATACTACTGTTATATAAAGTCACCTCCGTGAACACATACTGCTGTTATATAAAGTCACTGTGAAACACATACTACTTTATATAAAGTCACCTCCGTGAACACATACTGCTGTTATATAAAGTCACCTCCGTGAACACATACTGCTGTTATATAAAGTCACCTCCGTGAACACATACTGCTGTTATATAAAGTCACCTCCGTGAACACATACTGCTGTTATATAAAGTCACCTCCGTGAACACATACTGCTGTTATATAAAGTCACCGTGAAACACATACTGCTGTTATATAAAGTCACCTCCGTGAACACATACTGCTGTTATATAAAGTCACCTCCGTGAACACATACTGCTGTTATATAAAGTCACCGTGAACACATACTGCTGTTATATAAGTCACCTCCGTGAACACATACTGCTGTTATATAAAGTCACCTCCGTGAACACATACTGCTGTATATATAAAGTCACCCGTGAACACATACTGCTGTCATATAAAGTCACCTCCGTGAAGACATACTGCTGTTATATAAAGTCACCTCCGTGAACACATACTGCTGTTATATAAAGTCACCGTGAACACATACTGCTGTTATATAAAGTCACCTCCTGAACACATACTGCTGTTATATAAAGTCACTTCCGTGAACACATACTGCTGTTATATAAAGTGACCGTGAACACATACTGCTGTTATATAAAGTGACCGTGAACACATACTGCTGTTATATAAAGTCACTTCCGTGAACACATACTGCTGTTATATAAAGTGACCGTGAACACATACTGCTGTTATATAAAGTGACCGTGAACACATACTGCTGTTATATAAAGTCACCGTGAACACATACTGCTGTTATATAAAGTGCTGTTATATAAAGTCACCTCCGTGAACACATACTGCTGTTATATAAAGTCACCTCCGTGAACACATACTGCTGTTATATAAAGTCACCGTGAACACATACTGCTGTTATATAAAGTCACCTCCGTGAACACATACTGCTGTTATATAAAGTCACCTCGTGAACACATACTGCTGTTATATAAAGTCACCTCCGTGAACACATACTGCTGTTATATAAAGTCACCTCCGTGAACACATACTGCTGTTATATAAAGTCACCTCCGTGAACACATACTGCTGTTATATAAAGTCACCGTGAACACATACTGCTGTTATATAAAGTCACCTCCGTGAACACATACTGCTGTTATATAAAGTCACCTCCGTGAACACATACTGCTGTTATATAAAGTCACCTCGTGAACACATACTACTGTTATATAAAGTCACCTCCGTGAACACATACTGCTGTTATATAAAGTCACCTCCGTGAACACATACTGCTGTTATATAAAGTCACCTCCGTGAACACATACTGCTGTTATATAAAGTCACCTCCGTGAACACATACTGCTGTTATATAAAGTCACCTCCGTGAACACATACTGCTGTTATA
>OZ035844.1:22980276-22982776 GCA_964034765.1 Knipowitschia caucasica
GACTTTATCGCCGTGTCTGTCAGAGACTTTATCGTCGTGTCTGTCAGAGACTTTATCGTTATGTCTGTCAGAGACTTTATCGTCGTGTCTGTCAGAGACTTTATCGTCGTGTCTGTCAGAGACTTTATCGTCGTGTCTGTCAGAGACTTTATCGTTATGTCTGTCAGAGACTTTATCGTCGTGTCTGTCAGAGACTTTATCGTCGTGTCCGTCAGAGACTTTATCGTTATGTCTGTCAGAGACTTTATCGTTATGTCTGTCAGAGACGTTATCGTCGTGTCTGTCAGAGACTTTATCGTTATGTCTGTCAGAGACTTTATCGCCGTGTCTGTCAGAGACTTTATCGTTATGTCTGTCAGAGACGTTATCGTCGTGTCTGTCAGAGACTTTATCGTTATGTCTGTCAGAGACGTTATCGTCGTGTCTGTCAGAGACTTTATCGTTATGTCTGTCAGAGACTTTATCGTTATGTCTGTCAGAGACTTTATCGCCGTGTCCGTCAGAGACTTTATCGTCGTGTCCGTCAGACTTTATCGTCGTGTCTGTCAGAGACTTTATCGTTATGTCTGTCAGAGACTTTATTGTCTTGTCTGTCAGAGACTTTATCGTCGTGTCTGTCAGAGACTTTATCGTCGTGTCCGTCAGAGACTTTATTGTCGTGTCTGTCAGAGACTTTATCGTCGTGTCTGTCAGAGACTTTATCGTCATGTCTTTCAGAGACTTTATCGTGTCTGTCAGAGACTTTATCGTCGTGTCTGTCAGAGACTTTATCGTGTCTGTCAGAGACTTTATCGTCGTGTCCGTCAGAGACTTTATCGTCGTATCCGTCAGAGACTTTATCGTGTCTGTCAGAGACTTTATCGTTATGTCCGTCAGAGACTTTATCGTTATGTCTGTCAGAGACTTTATCGTCGTGTCTTTCAGAGACTTTATCGTCGTGTCTGTCAGAGACTTTATCGTTATGTCTGTCAGAGACTTTATCCTCGTGTCTGTCAGAGACTTTATCGTTATGTCTGTCAGAGACTTTATCGTCGTGTCCGTCAGAGACTTTATCGTCGTGTCCGTCAGAGACTTTATCGTTATGTCTGTCAGAGACTTTATCGTTATGTCTGTCAGAGACTTTATCGTTATGTCTGTCAGAGACTTTATCGTCGTGTCTGTCAGAGACTTTATCGTTATGTCTGTCAGAGACTTTATCGTTATGTCTGTCAGAGACTTTATCGTCGTGTCTGTCAGAGACTTTATCGTCGTGTCTGTCAGAGACTTTATCGTCGTGTCCTGCTCTGTGTCCTGCTCTGTCCTGCTCTGTGTCTGCTCTGTGTCCTGCTCTGTGCCTGCTCTGTGTCTGCTCTGTGTCTGCTCTGTGTCCTGCTCTGTGTCCTGCTCTGTGTCTGCTCTGTGTCTGTGTCCTGCTCTGTGTCCTGCTCTGTGTCCTGCTCTGTGTCTGCTCTGTGTCTGTGTCCTGCTCTGTGTCTGCTGTGTCTGTGTCCTGCTCTGTGTCTGCTCTGTGTCTGTGTCCTGCTCTGTGTCTGCTCTGTGTCTGTGTCCTGCTCTGTGTCTGCTCTGTGTCCTGCTCTGTGTCCTGCTCTGTGTCTGCTCTGTCCTGCTCTGTGTCTGCTGTGTCTACTCTGTGTCTGCTCTGTGTCTGCTCTGTGTCTGCTCTGTGTCTGCTCTGTGTCTGCTCTGTCCTGCTCTGTGTCTTCTCTGTGTCTGCTCTGTCCTGCTCTGTGTCTCCTCTGTGTCTGCTCTGTCCTGCTCTGTGTCTACTCTGTGTCTGCTCTGTGTCTGTGTCCTGCTCTGTGTCTGTGTCCTGCTCTGTGTCTGCTCTGTGTCTGTGTCCTAATCAGTGTCTCTGTATCCTGCTCTGTGTACATTACAGAGTTGATTCTGTGTCTCTGAGCGTGAAGGTGAGGCGCCGCAGGGAGGTGCTAAAATTAAACCTGCCCAAGTGCTACGTCCTCAAAACCACTTCATTTCATTCAATCTGCAAAGACAAAGTCACCGACTGCTCCTGCTCAGTCTGGGACATCGTAGAGTCACAGTAGAGTCCCCTCGGACATGGCAGAGTCCCCTCGGTCACACTGCAGAGTCCCCTCGGACATGGCAGAGTCCCCTCGGACATGGCAGAGTCCCCTCGGACATGGCAGAGTCCCCTCGGACATGGCAGAGTCCCCTCGGACATGGCAGAGTCCCCTCGGACACGGCAGAGTCCCCTCGGACACACTGCAGAGTCCCCTCGGACACGGCAGAGTCCCCTCGGTCACACGGCAGAGTCCCCTCGGTCACGGCAGAGTCCCCTCGGACACGGCAGAGTCCCCTCGGACACGGCAGAGTCCCCTCGGACACGGCAGAGTCCCCTCGGTCACACTGCAGAGTCCCCTCGGACACGGCAGAGTCCCCTCGGTCACACGGCAGAGTCCCCTCGGTCACGGCAGAGTCCCCTCGGTCACGGCAGAGTCCCCTCGGACACGGCAGAGTCCCCTCGGACACGGCAGAGTCC
>OZ035844.1:22987776-22995276 GCA_964034765.1 Knipowitschia caucasica
GTGTGTGTGTGTGTGTGTGTGTGTGTGTGTGTGTGTGTGTGTGTGTGTGTGTGTGTGTGTGTGTGTGTGTGTGTGTGTGTGTGTCAGGTTCTTTGGCAGTCGGCGTCAGTGGGATTGTCGAGGAGCTTCAAACTTAGACGTCCTTCATGATGAACTGAGTCAGATCATGATCCGTCGCCTGAAGCAGGACGTCCTGCAGCAGCTGCCCCCGAAAGTCCGACAGAGGATCTGCTTCGACCTGCCCCCGGAGGCAGCAAAGGTACACTGCCCCCACAGGCAGCAAAGGTACACTGCCCCCGGAGGCAGCACAGGTACACTGCCCCCGGAGGCAGCACAGGTACACTGCCCCCGGAGGCAGCACAGGTACACTGCCCCCGGAGGCAGCAAAGGTACACTGCCCCCGGAGGCAGCACAGGTACACTGCCCCCGGAGGCAGCACAGGTACACTGCCCCCACAGGCAGCACAGTCTATGCTACAGCTGCAGAGTCTGCTTTTGTTAATCATATAAATAATAATAATGCATTGGTTTTATACAGAGCACAGCAGCAGGACATTAGTCTGGTCTCTCTCTCTGTCTCTGGTCTCTCTCTCTGGTCTCTCTCTCTGGTCTCTCTCTGGTCTCTCTCTGTCTCTCTCTCTGTCTCTGGTCTCTCTCTCTGGTCTCTCTCTCTGGTCTCTCTCTCTGTCTCTGGTCTCTCTCTCTGGTCTCTCTCTGTCTCTGGTCTCTCTCTGGTCTCTCTCTCTGTCTCTGGTCTCTCTCTCTGGTCTCTCTCTCTGGTCTCTCTCTCTGTCTCTGGTCTCTCTCTCTGGTCTCTCTCTCTGGTCTCTCTCTGGTCTCTCTCTGTAGTCTCTCTCTGGTCTCTCTCTGGTCTCTCTCTGGTCTCTCTCCGGTCTCTCTCTCTAGTCTCTCTCTGGTCTCTCTGGTCTCTCTCTGGTCTCTCTCTGGTCTCTCTCTCTGGTCTCTCTCTGGTCTCTCTCTGGTCTCTCCCTGGTCTCGCTCTTGTCTCTCTCTGGTCTCTCTCTGGTCTCTCTCTGGTCTCTCTCTCTGGTCTCTCTCTCTGGTCTCTCTCTCTGGTCTCTCTCTGGTCTCTCTCTGGTCTCTCTGGTCTCGCTCTGGTCTCTCTCTGGTCTCTCTCTGGTCTCTCTCTGGTCTCTCTCCTTTCACTGAGACCGTTCTGATGATGAACGACGGAGAAAAAAGCTCCTGCTGTGATTTTAATTCACTTCTTTTTTAGCTCAGACTAATTTGGATTTGCAGAAACACAGACTGTGAGAAATGTCCACAAAGCTACAGTTTATAAATATACAGTGCCTTGCGAAAGTATTCGGCCCCCTTGAACCTTTCAACATTTCGCCACATTTCAGGCTTCAAACATAAAGATATAACATTTTAATTTTTTGTCATGAATCAACAACAAGTGGGACACAATCGTGAAGTGGAACGAAATTTATTGGATAATTTAAACTTTTTTAATAAATAAAAAACTGAAAAGTGCAATATTATTGGGCCCCTTTACTTTCAGTGCAGCAAACTCAGTCCAGAAGTTCAGTGAGGATCTTTGAATGATCCAATGTTGTCCTAAATGACTGATGATGATAAATAGAATGCACCTGTGTGTAATCAAGTCTCCGTATAAATGCACCTGCTCTTTGATAGTCTCAGGGTTCTGTTTAAAGCACAGAGAGAACCATGAAGACAAAGGAACACACCAGGCAGGTCCGAGATACTGTTGTGGAGAAGTTTAAAGCCGGATTTGGATACAAAAAGATTTCCCAAGCTTTAAACATCTCAAGGAGCACTGTGCAAGCAATTATATTGAAATGGAAGGAGTATCAGACCACTGCAAATCTACCAAGACCCGGCCGTCCCTCCAAACTTTCATCTCAAACAAGGAGAAGACTGATCAGAGATGCAGCCAAGAGGCCCATGATCACTCTGGATGAACTGCAGATAACTACAGCTGAGGTGGGGATGGTGTGTTCAGGGTGATGAACTGTGTTGCTTTTACGACAAACATATCGTTTTGCATTGTGGCCAAAAAGTTTGATTTTGGTTTCATCTGACCAGAGCACCTTCTTCCACATGTTTGGTGTGTCTCCCAGGTGGCTTGTGGCAAACTTTAAACCAGACTTTTTATGGATATCTTTGAGAAATGGCTTTCTTCTTGCCACTCTTCCATAAAGGCCAGATTTGTGCAGTGCACGACTGATTGTTGTCCTATGGACAGACTCTCCCACCTCAGCTGTAGTTATCTGCAGTTCATCCAGAGTGATCATGGGCCTCTTGGCTGCATCTCTGATCAGTCTTTATCAGTCTAGACTAAAGTCTAGACTTTATTATAGAGTGATAGTTCTATCCTCCTGTTCTGTACTCGGTGATGCAGCACCTCCTCCTGTTCTGTACTCGGTGATGCAGCACCTCCTCCTGTTCTGTACTCGGTGATGCAGCACCTCCTCCTGTTCTGTACTCGGTGATGCAGCACCTCCTCCTGTTCTGTACTCGGTGATGCAGCACCTCCTCCTGTTAACTTACAGAAGGTAGATCCTGATAATTGCCCCAAAAAAGATCCTTTTCTCACAGATATTTGCTTCTGGCGGCGGTTACCTCTGGACAATAACGGCCATTACTGCTGCTTTTGTTTGGAGTTAGAATCCTATCGTCGCAGCAGAAGAAGAAGAGAGCGTTTTCGCCTAATTACACACAAAGCCTGCGTCTGGAAAATGACACGCAAATAAAGGAAACAAAAAGTGATGATACGGGATTTTCCGGCACAATCTCCCTAAATGTTAAGGCCGGCGTTAATTGGACGACTAAATATGGTCGTGTTCCTCCACACGGCTCCAATTAGACCCAGGGAGAGGTCCACGTCACTGTCTGTTATCTGCAACGAGCTGAACCAGCAACGAGCTGAACCAGCAACGAGCTGAACCAGCAACGAGCTGAACCAGCAACGAGCTGAACCAGCAACGAGCTGAACCAGCAACGAGCTGAACCAGCAACCTCGGCCCAGGACCTCGTTTGTCTCCGGGCCCAGACAATAAAGGCGTCCGCGGATCGCCGGGCTTTTGAATTTATGTTTTTTGTGGTTTTGGTGATGAGGGGGGGAGGAGGGGGGGGAGGGAGGGAGGGGGGAGGAGGGGGGGGGTGGGGGGGGGAAGGGGGGAGGACGTGTCATCGTAAATGGAGGGCTTTGGGAGACTATTGTTGTGAGGACAGACAGGCGCTCAGAGCTCGCTGCTGTAAAGAGCTTTTCAGATTCTCCCGTTTAATGTAAGCACCAGAAACACCAGAAACACCAGAAACACCAGAAATACCAGAAATACCAGAAGCACCAGAAGCACCAGAAGCACCAGAAACACCAGAAGCACCAGAAGCACCAGAAACACCAGAAGCACCAGAAACACCAGAAGCACCAGAAATACCAGAAATACCAGAAGCACCAGAAACACCAGAAACACCAGAAACACCAGAACACCAGAAACACCAGAAACACCAGAACACCAGAAACACCAGAAACACCAGAAACACCAGACACACCAGAAACACCAGAAACACCAGAAGCACCAGAAGCACCAGAAACACCAGAAGCACCAGAAGCACCAGAAGCACCAGGAGCACCAGAAGCACCAGAAGCACCAGACTCACTCTCTCTCTGGTGCTGGTCTCTCTCTCTCTCTGGTGCTGGTCTCTCTCTCTCTCTCTGGTGCTGGTCTCTCTCTCTCTCTCTGGTGCTGGTCTCTCTCTCTCTCTCTGGTGCTGGTCTCTCTCTCTCTCTCTGGTGCTGGTCTCTCTCTCTCTCTGGTGCTGGTCTCTCTCTCTCTCTCTGGTGCTGGTCTCTCTCTCTCTCTCTGGTGCTGGTCTCTCTCTCTCTCTCTGGTGCTGGTCTCTCTCTCTCTCTCTGGTGCTGGTCTCTCTCTCTCTCTGGTGCTGGTCTCTCTCTCTCTCTGGTGCTGGTCTCTCTCTGGTGCTGGTCTCTCTCTCTCTGGTGCTGGTCTCTCTCTCTCTCTGGTGCTGGTCTCTCTCTCTCTCTGGTGCTGGTCTCTCTCTCTCTCTCTGGTGCTGGTCTCTCTCTCTCTCTGGTGCTGGTCTCTCTCTCTGTCTCTGGTGCTGGTCTCTCTCTCTCTCTCTGGTGCTGGTCTCTCTCTCTCTCTGGTGCTGGTCTCTCTCTCTCTCTCTGGTGCTGGTCTCTCTCTCTCTCTCTGGTGCTGGTCTCTCTCTCTCTCTCTGGTGCTGGTCTCTCTCTCTCTCTCTGGTGCTGGTCTCTCTCTCTCTCTGGTGCTGGTCTCTCTCTCTCTCTCTGGTGCTGGTCTCTCTCTCTCTCTCTGGTGCTGGTCTCTCTCTCTCTCTGGTGCTGGTCTCTCTCTCTCTCTCTGGTGCTGGTCTCTCTCTGGTGCTGGTCTCTCTCTCTCTCTCTGGTGCTGGTCTCTCTCTGGTGCTGGTCTCTCTCTGCAGTCAGAGCTGTATCGGACCGTTGTGGTAAAGAGGGAGCAGCGTCTGCCGTCAGAGCTGTATCGGACCGTTGTGGTAAAGAGGGAGCAGCGTCTGCAGTCAGAGCTGTATCGGACCGTTGTGGTGAAGAGGGAGCAGCGTCTGCAGTCAGAGCTGTATCGGACCGTTGTGGTGAAGAGGGAGCAGCGTCTGCAGTCAGAGCTGTATCGGACCGTTGTGGTGAAGAGGGAGCAGCGTCTGCAGTCAGAGCTGTATCGGACTGTTGTGGTAAAGAGGGAGCAGCGTCTGCAGTCAGAGCTGTATCGGACCGTTGTGGTAAAGAGGGAGCAGCGTGTGCAGTCAGAGCTGTATCGGACCGTTGTGGTGAAGAGGGAGCAGCGTCTGCAGTCAGAGCTCCCTCACCTATGGTCATGAGCTTTGGGTAATGACCGAAAGAACAAGATCGCGGATACAAGCGGTTGAAATGAGCTTCCTCCGCAGAGTGGCTGCTCCCTTAGAGATAGGGTGAGGAGCTCGGTCACACGGGAGGAGCTCGGAGTAGAGCCGCTGCTCCCTTAGAGATAGGGTGAGGAGCTCGGTCACACGGGAGGAGCTCGGAGTAGAGCCGCTGCTCCCTTAGAGATAGGGTGAGGAGCTCAGTCACACGGGAGGAGCTCGGAGTAGAGCCGCTGCTCCCTTAGAGATAGGATGAGAAGCTCGGTCACACGGGAGGAGCTCGGAGTAGAGCCGCTGCTCCCTTAGAGATAGGGTGAGGAGCTCAGTCACACGGGAGGAGCTCGGAGTAGAGCCGCTGCTTCTCCACGTCGAGAGGAACCAGTTGAGGTGGCTCGGGCATCTGTTCCGGATGCCTCCTGGACGCCTCCCTGGGGCGTCCCACCGGGAGGAGGCCCCGGGGAAGACCCAGGACACGCTGGAGGGACTATGTCTCTCAGCTGGCCTGGGAACGCCTTGGAGTCCCCCCGGACGAGCTGGAGGAAGTGTGTGTGGATAGGGAAGTCTGGGCGTCTCTGCTTAGACTGCTGCCCCCGCGACCCGGCAACGGATGAAGCGGAAGAAAATGGACACATGGACATATGAAAAACTGTGTTATTAATCATATTTGAAATTTAATATTGGTTTTGTTTGTTAAGAAAGAACTTCCAGAATCAGAATTGTGTCCCATTGAGTCTCTAGTCAGTCCGGATCCTGGTCCTGGTCCTGATCCTGGTCCTGATCCTGGTCCTGATCCTGGTCTTGCTGAACACTGGGACTCAGAGCAGTCAATTTGACGGCTTTTGGTTTTGGAAGCTTCGTTATTCGGCTCGTGGGACTTTGTTTGTGTTTGTACAAACTTTGTTTGTGTTTGTATTCACTCCTTGACTGCACCTGACTGGTCCTAGACTGGTCCTGGGCTGGGTCTAGACTGGTCCTAGACTGGTCCTGGGCTGGGTCTAGACTGGTCCTGGTCCTGGATTGGTCCTGGTCCTAAACTGGTCTTGAATTGGTCCTAGTCTGGGTCTAGTCTGGTCCTGGTCCTAGACTGGTCCTGGGTTGGTCCTAGTCTGGGTCCAGTCTGGTCCTGGGCTGGGTCTAGACTGGTCCTGGTCCTGGATTGGTTCTGGTTCAGCTTGTTGTTCCCCCAGAGCTGAGTGAGTGAGTGCTAGCTTTCATAGCAACACACTGGTTACTATCAGCCTTGGACAGTTAGCATTAGCATTAGCATTAGCATTAGCTCTTAGTTTGCAGCAGTAGTAGCAGTAGGAGCAGTAGTAGGAGCAGTAGGAGCAGTAGTAGGAGTAGTAGGAGCAGTAGGAGCAGCAGTAGGAGCAGCAGGAGCAGTAGTAGGAGCAGCAGTAGGAGCAGTAGTAGGAAGTAGTAGGAGGCAGCAGTAGGAGCAGCAGTAGGAGCAGCAGTAGGAGCAGCAGTAGCAGCAGCAGTAGCAGCAGCAGGAGCAGCAGTGGAGCAGCAGTTAGGAGCAGCAGTAGGAGCAGCAGTAGGAGCAGTAGTAGGAGCAGTAGGAGCAGCCAGTAGGAGCAGCAGTAGGAGCAGTAGGAGCAGCAGTAGCAGCAGTAGGAGCAGTAGGAGCAGCAGTAGGAGCAGCAGTAGGAGCAGCAGTAGGAGCAGCAGTAGTAGGAGCAGCAGCAGTAGGAGCAGCAGTAGGAGCAGCAGTAGCAGCAGCAGTAGCAGCAGCAGGAGCAGCAGTAGGAGCAGCAGTAGGAGCAGCAGTAGGAGCAGCAGTAGGAGCAGTAGTAGGAGCAGTAGGAGCAGCAGTAGGAGCAGCAGTAGGAGCAGTAGGAGCAGCAGTAGCAGCAGTAGGAGCAGTAGGAGCAGCAGTAGGAGCAGCAGTAGGAGCAGCAGTAGGAGCAGCAGTAGTAGGAGCAGCAGCAGTAGGAGCAGCAGTAGGAGCAGTAGGAGCAGCAGTAGGAGCAGCAGTAGGAGCAGCAGTAGGAGCAGTAGGAGCAGCAGTAGGAGCAGCAGCAGGTACCAGTTGTTTTCATTCATTCATTTTCAAACCCCTTTATTAACCCATTTCTGGGTCGGGCGGTGACAGTCAGAGCTGTGATCCTCTGCAGGAGGATCTCATGAATGAATGTTATTATATTATTATATTATTATTATATTATTATATTATATTTATATGATATTATATTATGACTTTTAATTGTTTTTTTTTTTACAGCAGTGACATCAACTTTGTAACAAATAAAAAGTTCATCTGAGACAGAAACACACTCAACTGTGACTATACACACATATATACATACACACACACACATATATATACATACACACACATATATATACATACTACACACATATATACATACACACACATATATACATAACACACACATATATATAACATACACACACATATATACATACACACACCCACACATATATACATACACACATATATACATACACACACACATATATACATACACACACACATATATACATACACCACAACATACTATACATACACACATATATACATACACACATATATACATACACACACACATATATACATACACACACATATATACATACACACACACATATA
>OZ035844.1:22997776-23005276 GCA_964034765.1 Knipowitschia caucasica
ATACAGTGCCTTGCGAAAGTATTCGGCCCCCTTGAACCTTTCAACATTTCGCCACATTTCAGGCTTCAAACATAAAGATATAAAAATTTACATTTTTTGTCATGAATCAGCAACAAGTAGGACACAATCGTGAAGTGGAACAAAATTTATTGGATAATTTAAACTTTTTTAACAAATAAAAAACTGAAAAGTGGGGCGTGCAATATTATTCGGCCCTTTACTTTCAGTGCAGCAAACTCAGTCCAGAAGTTCAGTGAGGATCTTTGAATGATCCAATGTTGTCCTAAATGACTGATGATGATAAATAGAATGCACCTGTGTGTAATCAAGTCTCCGTATAAATGCACCTGCTCTTTGATAGTCTCAGGGTTCTGTTTAAAGCACAGAGAGAACCATGAAGACAAAGGAACACACCAGGCAGGTCCGAGATACTGTTGTGGAGAAGTTTAAAGCCGGATTTGGATACAAAAAGATTTCCCAAGCTTTAAACATCTCAAGGAGCACTGCGCAAGCAATTATATTGAAATGGAAGGAGTATCAGACCACTGCAAATCTACCAAGACCCGGCCGTCCCTCCAAACTTTCATCTCAAACAAGGAGAAGACTGATCAGAGATGCAGCCAAGAGGCCCATGATCACTCTGGATGAACTGCAGTTAACTACAGCTGAGGTGGGAGAGTCTGTCCATAGGACAACAATCAGTCGTGCACTGCACAAATCTGGCCTTTATGGAAGAGTGGCAAGAAGAAAGCCATTTCTCAAAGATATCCATAAAAAGTCTGGTTTAAAGTTTGCCACAAGCCACCTGGGAGATACACCAAACATGTGGAAGAAGGTGCTCTGGTCAGATGAAACCAAAATCACACTTTTTGGCCACAATGCAAAACGATATGTTTGTCGTAAAAGCAACACAGCTCATCACCCTGAACACACCATCCCCACTGTCAAACATGGTGGTGGCAGCATCATGCTTTGGGCCTGCTTTTCTTCAGCAGGGACAGGGAAGATGGCTAAAATTGATGGGAAGATGGATGGAGCCAAATACAGGACCATTCTGGAAGAAAACCTGTTGGAGTCTGCAAAAGACCTGAGACTGGGACGGAGATTTATCTTCCAACAGGACAATGATCCAAAACATAAAGCCAAATCTACAATGGAATGGTTCACAAATAGACGTATCCAGGTGTTAGAATGGCCAAGTCAAAGTCCAGACCTGAATCCAATCGAGAATCTGTGGAAAGAGCTGAAGACTGCTGTTCACAAACGCTCTCCATCCAACCTCACTGAGCTCCAGCTGTTTTGCAAGGAAGAATGGGCAAGAATTCCAGTCTCTCGATGTGCAAAACTGATAGAGACATACCCCAAGCGACTTGCAGCTGTAATTGCAGCAAAAGGTGGCGCTACAAAGTATTAGCGCAAGGGGCCGAATAATATTGCACGCCCCACTTTTCAGTTTTTTTATTTGTTAAAAAAGTTTAAATTATCCAATAAATTTTGTTCCACTTCACGATTGTGTCCCACTTGTTGTTGATTCTTGACAAAAAAATAACTTTTATATCTTTAAGTTTGAAGCCTGAAATGTGGCGAAATGTTGAAAGGTTCAAGGGGGGCGAATACTTTTGCAAGGCACTGTATATATACACACACACATATATACATACACACACACACATATATACATACACACACACACATATATACATACACACACACATATAAATACACACACACATAGTGTAGCAGTTGTATCACTGACCTGAGCGGCTGAACGCTGGAGGTGAAACTTTTCAGACACTTGTGGTTCGAGTTCAGCCAAACTGCGGCAGATCGAGCTGAAAACTGCGCCAATCTGCTACAAACAGAAACTAACGCCATATTCAGCTGTCCTACTGCTGTCCTACTGCTGTCCTACTGCTGTCCTACTGCTGTCCTACTGCTGTCCTACTGCTGTCCTACTGCTGTCCTACTGCTGTCCTACTGCTGTCCTCTAGTGTGAGCCAGTCTCTCCTGAGCTAACGTTAGTCAGTCTTTCAGAGTCACGTTCATTGCGTAACCTAAAACTGGTGCAAACTTCAGAAAAGTGAAAATACTACGAACGACCGCGGGGGCAAAGGAACAACAACAACAGCAGAGGCTCAGGGACAGCACAAAGTAAACTACACACACACTTCCGGGTTTCACAACGTGCTCGTGGACGCAGCCACTTCCGGGTTTAGCTTCAAAATAAAAATACAATCAATGTTTCATTTCACCAGGTGGTATTTTCTTGTTTATTTTTCACTGCAATAAAAATACATTATTTTCAAATACATTATCAGTATTTTAATACATGACTGCGGTACAAAACTAACAAATGCTAACGTCTTTGATGCTAACCCATGAAATTAACACAACATAACACTGATCTGATCACACACACACGTACACACACAAGTACACACACACGTACACAACATACAAATAAATGGAATTGAACCACCAACCCTATAACACGCATATACACCATAGACTGTATCCACACACAGTGAATAGTTTGTGTTCAGTGAAAATGCTGCTAACTTGACGTATGACGTATGTGCTGTAACTGTGACATAACGGGGCCACAGGCACGCGCGGCAGCGGGCACGCGCCTCACTTTAAGCACAGAAAACCAGATTTAAGTAATGGTCAAAGTTACATAATACTTCACTTTAATAAATGTATGTTTTTTTTTTTTTTTTTTTTCAATTTTATTTATTTAAAAAGGGACAGTGTACAATTAGAACATAAATGCCTCCATTTGATGCATTGTACCGGAGTTAGCCTTAGGCTAATTTGCATCCGTAGTCCCCCGGCAGGGAAGAACACTCCACATACAGGTGGGTATAAAATTTTTCCCTAAATCTGTTATTCCCTGTTATTTTCTTTCCTCATCGAACCAGGTTTTACTCAGATCCAAATGAACCACGATGCTGCAAACTTAAAGCATGACTGGGTAAAGTAGATGTTTTATGATCCTGAAGATAAAAGTATGGAGCAGGATCAAAGTGTAAAGTGCAGATCAGAAGTTTATGATAAAGAAGGTTATAAAGATCTGCTGTGGTCTGCGGAGGTCGCTCAGAGAAGGTGCCGCTGCCTCAGGTGACTATTCTATACTTTAAATATGTCTATCTTATACTTTAAATGTGTCTATCTTATACTTTAAATGTGTCTATCTTATTCTTTAAATGTGTCTATCTTATACTTTAAATATGTCTATCTTATTCTTTAAATCTGTCTATCTTATACTTTAAATCTGTCTATCTTATACTTTAAATGTGTCTATCTTATTCTTTAAATCTGTCTATCTTATACTTTAAATGTGTCTATCTTATACTTTAAATGTGTCTATCTTATTCTTTAAATCTGTCTATCTTATACTTTAAATCTGTCTATCTTATACTTTAAATCTGTCTATCTTATACTTTAAATCTGTCTATCTTATACTTTAAATCTGTCTATCTTATACTTTAAATCTGTCTATCTTATACTTTAAATCTGTCTATCTTATACTTTAAATCTGTCTATCTTATACTTTAAATGTGTCTAGTTTATTCTTTAATACTTTCATACTTTAGGATGTTGAAGATTGTGCTGCTGTCCATGGTCCTGTCAGGTGAGTCTGTGGACACTTTTAAACTACATAAATATATTTAGTGAATAATCAAGGCAGGACTATCAAAAACAGAACATTATTCCAAAATGATATTTTCTTTCACTTGGATCAAATAAATACGATTAACTACATTTTAAACAAAACTTTAACTAGGAAATGCAATAAAAATACATTTGTGTTAATTTGTCATTAACACAGAATGGGGAGCGTTTGTCGTTGCCGCGGCAACAGGGTAAAAAATAAGTCTTGGGTTGTCATTGACTTTTTGAATCCAGAGGTCAAAACAGAACTATGTGCAAAATTTCAAACCTTTTGAAAAAAACAATGTGATTGTCTCCATGTAAAACTTTGACATAGTCTGTAGGGGGCGCTAATGGGCCAATTTCAATCATTTTACTTTCACGAGTTAGACCCTGGAGTTGAACAATTGATCCAAGTTTTGTGCAAATCGGACTTTGTATGTGCAAACAGGAACAAATTTGCTATTGTCATAAATGGGGAAAAAAAGTCACATTTGGCCGCTCCGCTGCTCAAACAACGTTTATCAGATCAAACTTCTGTGAAACCAAAATGTGCATGTGCTTAAACCATGTGGAGCGATTTTGAGGCAAATTTATGAAACGGCCAAATTATGGTTCAAAGAGCAGAAGAAAAGAGGAAAAGTCTCAGAGCAAAAACAATATTAGTTTCAATGGCACGTGATACATAATTTTAAAGCGTTTGAGTTTACGCACGCAATCGCCACGTTCCCGTCCGTCACTCACCGCCACTCCTTGCATTCACCATTGTGAAAGCAATAGGCCCTAATAATAATTCACTAATAACTCACTAATAACTCACTAATAACTCACTAATAACTCACTAATAATTCACTAATAATCTACAGGTGAAAGAAACAGCTTTATCTCAGAACCTTTTGGTCTTTGTTCAGACGCATTTTGATTAAAGTGCATTTATTTGAAGACACCACTGTACCATGTGACTAACATGTGACGATAACATGTGACTAACATGTGACAATAACATGTGACTAACATGTGACAATAACATGTGACTGTACCATGTGACTAACATGTGACAATAACATGTGACAATAACATGTGACTGTACCATGTGACTAACATGTGACAATAACATGTGACTGTACCATGTGACTAACATGTGACAATAACATGTGACAATAACATGTGACTGTACCATGTGACTAACATGTGACAATAACATGTGACTGTACCATGTGACTAACATGTGACAATAACATGTGACAATAACATGTGACTGTACCATGTGACTGTACCATGTGACTAACATGTGACAATAACATGTGACTGTACCATGTGACTAACATGTGACTAACATGTGACTGTACCATGTGACTAACATGTGACTAACATGTGACTGTACCATGTGACTAACATGTGACCGTAACATGTGACAATAACATGTGACCATAACATGTGACCATAACATGTGACCATAACATGTGACGGTAACATGTGACTGTAACATGTGACAATAACATGTGACTGTACCATGTGACTGTAACATGTGACAATAACATGTGACGGTAACATGTGACTGTAACATGTGACTGTAACATGTGACGGTAACATGTGACCGTAAAATGTGACTGTAACATGTGACTCTAACATGTGACTGTAACATGTGACTGTAACATGTGACGATAACATGTGACAATAACATGTGACAGTAACACGTGACTGTAACATGTGACTGTAACATGTGACTGTAACATGTGACTGTAAAATGTGACTGTAACAGGTGACTGTAACATGTGACGGTAACATGTGACGGTAACATGTGACTGTAACATGTGACTGTAACATGTGACTGTAACATGTGACTGTATCATGTGACGGTAACATGTGACTGTAACATGTGACTGTAACATGTGACTGTAACATGTGACCGTAACATGTGACCGTAACATGTGACCGTAACATGTGACCGTAACATGTGACCGTAACATGTGACCGTAACATGTGACCGTAACATGTGACGGTAACATGTGACTGTATCATGTGACTGTACCATGTGACGGTAACATGTGACTGTAACATGTGACAATAACATGTGACGGTAACATGTGACGTAACATGTGACTGTACCATGTGACGGTACCATGTGACAGTACTATGTAACATCACCTCCAGGCCTCCAGGCTCTGCCCATCTCTCGGGGCCTGACACCATCAAGGATTGAAGACATTGTGCCCGTCTCTCGACACCATCGAGGCCCGACACCATGGAGGACTGAAGACAGTGAGATGGTTGCAGACACTGAGGCCTCGAGGCGCTTCATCCTGGACCTCAGCTCCGGGAAAGTTCTGGACTACCTCGGCAAGATGGACAGGACAGGTCAGAGCGATCCTGGTTCTTCTGGTGTGTGACATCTGTTTAACATCAGCGTCTCTTTAAAGGTCCTCTGGGACACGGACACGGGGAAATGGACAGAAGACATTTACTGACACAAAGTAACAAACATCACAGACGGATCCAACTGTGTCCAGTTCATTCTAACGTGAAGCTTTGTACTTTCTTTCAGATGTTGAAGATGCTCCTGTTCAGTTCAGTGGTGGAGGTTGGGTCAGAGTAGAGTCTGCCATTCCACATGGTTTCAGACAGGGCACCGAACCATCAGACCCAGACTCTGACAGAGACATTAGCTACACTCTCCCACATGGTTTCAGACAGGGCACCGAACCATCAGACCCAGACTCTGACAGAGACATTAGCTACACTCTCCCACATGGTTTCAGACAGGGCACCGAACCATCAGACCCAGACTCTGACAGAGACATTAGCTACACTCTCCCACATGGTTTCAGACAGGGCACCGAACCATCAGACCCAGACTCTGACAGAGACATTAGCTACACTCTCCCACATGGTTTCAGACAGGGCACCGAACCATCAGACCCAGACTCTGACAGAGACATTAGCTACACTCTCCCACATGGTTTCAGACAGGGCACCGAACCATCAGACCCAGACTCTGACAGAGACATTAGCTACACTCTCCCCACATGGTTTCAGACAGGGCACCGAACCATCAGACCCAGACTCTGACAGAAACATTAGCTACACTCTCCCACATGGTTTCAGACAGGGCACCGAACCATCAGACCCAGACTCTGACAGAGACATTAGCTACACTCTTCCACATGGTTTCAGACAGGGCACCGAACCATCAGACCCAGACTCTGACAGAGACATTAGCTACACTCTTCCACATGGTTTCAGACAGGGCACCGAACCATCAGACCCAGACTCTGACAGAAACATTAGCTACACTCTCCCACATGGTTTCAGACAGGGCACCGAACCATCAGACCCAGACTCTGACAGAGACATTAGCTACACTCTCCCACATGGTTTCAGACAGGGCACCGAACCATCAGACCCAGACTCTGACAGAGACATTAGCTACACTCTTCCACATGGTTTCAGACAGGGCACCGAACCATCAGACCCAGACTCTGACAGAGACATTAGCTACACTCTCCCACATGGTTTCAGACAGGGCACCGAACCATCAGACCCAGACTCTGACAGAGACATTAGCTACACTCTTCCACATGGTTTCAGACAGGGCACCGAACCATCAGACCTAGACTCTGACAGAGACATTAGCTACACTCTTCCACATGGTTTCAGACAGGGCACCGAACCATCAGACCCAGACTCTGACAGAGACATTAGCTACACTCTTCCACATGGTTTCAGACAGGGCACCGAACCATCAGACCCAGACTCTTACAGAGAGATCAGCTACACTCTCCCACATGGTTTCAGACAGGGCACCGAACCATCAGACCCAGACTCTGACAGAAATGAAGGGGAAGC
>OZ035844.1:23010276-23170276 GCA_964034765.1 Knipowitschia caucasica
CAGAGGAATGCAGATTAAATCAATGACTTTATATCATATTATTTATAAATTAACAGAGAAAAGGCACGATCGTAAAAGTACAGAAACAGAATCATCAAAAGGTCAAAGCTTTGATTGCAGTCGCCTGATACTTCTTTAGCGTCAGAGAAGTCCTTTCTCTCCTGCTGTTGTGATGTCACACATAGCATTAAGCTAGCTGGGCTATATCAAACAGACGCAATAGTTTATTTTGGACCAAACACATTTGTAACTTTCATCAGGAAACTACCTTTACACAGCTGCAGCACCTGTATCTGAGTGACGCCTGTATCTGAGTGACGCCTGTATTTGAGTGACGCCTGTATTTGAGTGACGCCTGTATCTGAGTGACGCCTGTATCTGAGTGACGCCTGTATTTGAGTGACGCCTGTATCTGAGTGACGCCTGTATCTGAGTGACGCCTGTATTTGAGTGACGCCTGTATTTGAGTGACGCCTGTATCTGAGTGACGCCTGTATCTGAGTGACGCCTGTATTTGAGTGACACCTGTATCTGAGTGACACCTGTATCTGAGTGACACCTGTGTGTTGGACCGCTCACATTATGGCGTCAGGAAAAAAGCAGTGACACTATTTTTTATATATATATATATACACACATATATATGTATATATATATGTGTGTATATATATATGTGTATATATATATATATGTGTATATACATATATATACATATACATAATATATACATACACATATATATATACACACATATATATATATATACATGTATATATATATATATATATGTATATATACATACACACATATATATATACATATATATACAGTATATATATGTATATATTTATATATGTATATATATATATATATATATATATATATATATATATATATATATATACATATATATACATACACATATATATATACACACATATATATATATATACATGTATATATATATGTATATATACATACACACATATATATATACATATATATACAGTATATATATGTATATATTTATATATGTATATATATATATATATATATATATATATATATATATATATATATATATATATATATATATATATATATATATATATATATATATATATATATATATATATATATATATATATATATATATATACTGTATATATATTGCTCGTCTTTGAGCCCTTTGCAGAAAACAGTCTTTAACAGATTAGTTATAAATAACATCCAAGTACCTTAGAGTTAATGTAGAGTTAATGTGAGCCAGGACCGACCTGAGCCAGGACCGACCTGGGCCGGGCCAGGCCAGGACCGACCTGGCGTCTCACACATTTTACTTTCATTATCAAAGTGAAAGTTGGCGATGATTCAAAGTGTCGAGAAGTGGTTTCTCTTTGATCAGACTCTCGGCGCCAGCACCGGGGCCACATCAAAGGTTTAAAGTTTAAACTTTAGAAGCAGCAGGTCCACTTCAGTCCACTTCAGTCCACTTCAGACCACTTCAGACCACTTCAGACCACTTCAGACCACAGGCACAGAAGTGGGATTAAAACATGGAAAGTATAAACAGTTGGAGTGCAACATTTGGCCTTTTACAGATGTGTGTGTGCAGATGTGTGTGTGCAGATGTGTGTGTGCAGATGTGTGTGTGCAGATGTGTGTGTACAGATGTGTGTGTGCAGATGTGTGTGTACAGATGTGTGTGTGCAGATGTGTGTGTACAGATGTGTGTGTGCAGATGTGTGTGTGCAGATGTGTGTGTGCAGATGTGTGTGTGCAGATGTGTGTGTACAGATGTGTGTGTGCAGATGTGTGTGTACAGATGTGTGTGTACAGATGTGTGTGTGCAGATGTGTGTGTGCAGATGTGTGTGTACAGATGTGTGTGTACAGATGTGTGTACCATTTTAAATCTTGCATAAATCTGAGCTTCCTTTATTGAAAATCTAAAAAAATAATTGTAATTATTATAAAAGTCTGAACATTATTGCACCACCGTCTCTTCTCCACAGAATGACACCATCTGTTATAATCTTTTATAATCCGTTATAATCTGTGTTATAATCTATGTTATAATCTGTTATAATCTGTGTATGTTGGAGGAGGATGGTGATGGATGGAGCAGGGTCAGGTCTGGTCATTCTCAGTCGTGTAAATCTTTTCTTCAGATGAGATTTGGGATATTTTCTTACTGGGACCCCAACGTTTTCTGGTAATCTGGGAAAGGAGAGAGGGGGAGAGAGGGAGAGAGGGGGGAGTGAGGAAAAGGGAGAGAGAGAGAGAGGGAGACGGGGAGAGGGAGAGAGAGATAGGGAGACGGGGAGAGGGAGAGAGGGGGAGACGGGGAGAGAGGGGGAGACGGGGAGAGAGGGGGAGACGGGGAGTGAGGAACAGGGAGAGAGAGGGAGACGGGGAGAGTGAGAGAGAGGAGGAGTGAGGAAGAGAGAGACAGGGAGACGGGGAGAGGGAGAGAGAGGGAGACGGGGAGAGGGAGAGAGAGGGAGACGGGGAGAGAGAGGGGGAGTGAGGAAGAGGGAGAGAGAGAGAGAGAGGGGGAGACGGGGAGAGAGGGGGAGAGAGAGGGGGAGGGGGGAGAGGAAGAGAGGGGGGTGATGGGTGTGAAGGAAATAAAAAGAGGATCATGGTTCACTTTGGGTGAGTGATGGTAAAATGATTGACAGGTGACATGTTTATGACGAAACAAAAATTTAAATTCTATAATAAATGATATAATAATAATAATACATATTATATTATAGTAGTCTACACAACTAGGTGTGAGGACTACAGTGTGTGTGGTGTTGTGAGGACTACCGTGTGTGTGTGTGTTGTGAGGATTGCCGTGTGTGTGGTGTTGTGAGGACTACAGTGTGTGTGTGTGAGTGGTGTTGTGAGGACTACCGTGTGTGTGGTGTTGTGAGGACTACCGTGTGTGTGTGTGTGTGGTGTTGTGAGGACTACAGTGTGTGTGGTGTTGTGAGGACTACAGTGTGTGTGGTGTTGTGAGGACTACAGTGTGTGTGGTGTTGTGAGGACTACAGTGTGTGTGGTGTTGTGAGGACTACCGTGTGTGGTGTTGTGAGGACTACCGTGTGTGTGGTGTTGTGAGGACTACCGTGTGTGTGTGTGTGTGGTGTTGTGAGGACTACAGTGTGTGGTGTTGTGAGGACTACCGTGTGTGTGTGTGTTGTGAGGATTGCTGTGTGTGTGTGTGTGTGGTGTTGTGAGGACTACAGTGTGTGTGTGTGAGTGGTGTTGTGAGGACTACAGTGTATGTGGTGTTGTGAGGACTACAGTGTATGTGGTGTTGTGAGGACTACCGTGTGTGTGGTGTTGTGAGGACTACCGTGTGTGTGTGTGTGTGTGGTGTTGTGAGGACTACAGTGTGTGTGGTGTTGTGAGGACTACCGTGTGTGTGGTGTTGTGAGGACTACTGTGTGTGTGTGTGTGTGGTGTTGTGAGGACTACAGTGTGTGTGGTGTTGTGAGGACTACAGTATGTGTGTGGTGTTGTGAGGACTAGTGTGTGTGGTGTTGTGTAGACTACAGTGTGTGTGTGGTGTTGTGCAGACTACTGTGTGTGTGGTGTTGTGTAGACTGCAGTGTGTGTGTGGTGTTGTGTAGACCACAGTGTGTGTGTGGTGTTGTGTAGACTAGTGTGTGTGTGGTGTTATGTAGACTAAACTGTGTGTGTGGTGTTGTGAGGACTTGGTGGTGGACTGAAGACCAGCTGGTCCCGCTGGTTTAGGAGGCGGGTTGGAGAACGAGCCCGGAGCGGGGCGAGCAGAGGTGAGGCCTCCAGACTCTGGGTGATGTAGTTCCTCAGAGAGTTCTTTACCTCCGCAGGACGTCCGACTCCGACAATGATCAGTTTCCCGTCATGAAGACCCACCAGGACATGGCTCTGCTCTTTAGTCACGGACACACACCGCACTGGCACACGCATCGCCATGGGCGCCACGCTTAGACAGAGGCTGGAGGGATTAAGATTAGGATTATAATCTACAAACACAGGCATGATGGATTAAGATTAGGATTGTAATCGTCAGACACTTAACCTCTGGGAACACCAGCCACAGTGGGGCGGCTGTGGCTGTAAAGTGCCAAACTGCCGTTGTGTCCTTGGGCAAGACACTTTACCCCCATTGCCTAGAATGAGTCTGGTGTGTGTGTGAATGGTTGGTGGTGGTGGGAGGGGCCGATGGCACAGACTGGTTGCCTCGCTTCTGTCAGTGTGCCCCAGGGCAGCTGTGGCTACAGTAGTTTATCACCACCGTGTTTGGAGTGAAAGGATAATGACATGTGAAGAGACTTTGAGAGTCCAGAAAAGTGCTGAATAAAACTGATGCATTATTATTATTAAGATTAAAGTCCACAGCCACAGGCTGGAGGGACGACATGTCTGCATATATATGTGTGTGTGCGTATGTATATCTATACGTGTGTGTGTGTATGTATATATATATATATATATATATATATATATATATATATATATATATATATATGTGTGTACTGTATGTGTGTGTGTGTACCTGTACAGGTCGTAGATACAGAGATTCCCCTGCTCTGTACCTATGATCACATATTCTCCGCTCACACACATGTCAGAGACTTGTTCTTTCAGAGACTCAGAGCGAAGCAGCTTCCCATTCACAGAGAACAGGTGTAGAGCATTCTTATCCTGCAACACAACATCAAACAACTGTTAAACAGCTACACAACACACACACACACACACACACAGAGAACAGGTGTAGAGCATTCTTATCGTGCAACACAACATCAAACAATTGTTAAACAGCTACACAACACACACACACACACAGGGAACAGGTGTAGAGCATTCTTATCCTGCAACACAACAACACACAACTGTTAAACAGCTACACAACACACACACACACACACACAGCTGTACCTGTGATACCCAGACTGACCTTCAGAGTAGCCTTGCCCTCCACACAGGTGTAGTATTGTTAGCTGTACCTGTGATACCCAGACTGACCTTCAGAGTAGCCTTGCCCTCCACACAGGTGTGTAGGAGCAGGTGTCCGTCCCAGGACACACACAGGTGCAGGACGGACAGAGGCAGGGAACTGTCACAGGGCGGACGCAGACAGCGCAGGTACTGCCCCCTACGGACCGAGTGCATTATTACAGTCCCATCCTGCAACACAAACACACAACTGTTATCCTGCAACACAACGACACACACAAGTAGAATTTATTTGCATCTGACTGAAACTCCCAATAAGACTCTACAAACCGGTTTAAACTGGTTTAGAGGACACTTTAGAGGACGTGACAGTAACACATTCATAAGGTCAATAAGTTTGGGAACCCCTGCTTTAGATGACGTAATTATAACACATTCATAAGGTTACAGTCTTACCCTGGATCCAGACGCTGCTACGTCCAGTTCGGTGCTGATGCTAACACTCACCACTTCATCTGTGTGACCGCACAGAACCTGCAGCGGTTTGGGATGGAGGCCGACCACAGCCCCCCCCTGAGAGAGAGAGAGAGAGTGACTGAGTAAATGAATTAATGGATGGGTGAATGAGTGAATGAGTGAATGAATGAATGAATGAATGAATGAATGAATGAATGAATGAATGAGTGAATGAATGAATGAATGAATGAAAGGGCAGTACCTGCTGCAGCACCTGCCACACCATACAGGTGGTGTCCCTGGAGCCTGACATCAGGTGGATCCCACACAGATCTGTGGAGAGACACGTGACGATGTCTG
This sequence comes from Knipowitschia caucasica, assembly GCA_964034765.1. Lineage (NCBI taxonomy): Eukaryota > Metazoa > Chordata > Actinopteri > Gobiiformes > Gobiidae > Knipowitschia > Knipowitschia caucasica. Next base: position 23,016,033 of record OZ035844.1, read on the forward strand.
TGGAAAGATGGTTCATCATTTATTCTTCAACATTTTACAGGTTTAAAAACATCTTCAATGGGACTGAGGCCAAATGTACAATCGTAGAATAGTATTAGATTCTTTGATATTATCTTCATTAAATCTCACATTCAGAGAAAAATGAACAAATATAGATCAAACACATACAGTGTACAATTAACAGTAAAACTCCATCCATCCATCCATCCATTTTCTTCCGCTTCATCCGTTGCCGGGTCGCGGGGGCAGCAGTCTAAGCAGAGACGCCCAGACTTCCCTATCCACACACACTTCCTCCAGCTCGTCCGACCCCAAGGCGTTCCCAGGCCAGCTGAGAGACATAGTCCCTCCAGCGTGTCCTGGGTCTTCCCCGGGGCCTCCTCCCGGTGGGACGTGCCCGGAACACCTCCCCAGGGAGGCGTCCAGGAGGCATCCGCAACAGATGCCCGAGCCACCTCAACTGGTTTCTCTCGACGTGGAGAAGCAGCGGCTCTACTCAGAGCTCCTCCCGTGTGACCGAGCTCCTCACCCTATCTCTAAGGGAGCAGCCACTCTGAGGAGGAAGCTCATTTTGACCGCTTGTATCCGCGATCTCGTTCTTTCGGTCATTACCCAAAGCTCATGACCATAGGTGAGGGAGGGAACAAAGATTGACCGGTAAATCGAGAGCTTTGCCTTTCGGCTCAGCTCCCTCTTCACCACAACGGTCCGATACAGCTCTGACTGCAGACGCTGCTCCCTCTTTACCACAACGGTCCGATACAGCTCTGACTGCAGACGCTGCTCCCTCTTTACCACAACGGTCCGATACAGCTCTGACTGCAGACGCTGCTCCCTCTTTACCACAACGGTCCGATACAGCGACCGCATAACTGCGCACGCTGCACCGATCCGCCTGTCAATCTCACGCTCCATCCTTCCCTCACTCGTGAACAAGACCCCGAGATACTTGAACTTGCTCTCTTCCGCCTCCGTCGAGCACAGTCGTGTCTCAGACCGCTCCTGCTTCTGACTGCTTGCTATCTCCTGTTTTTGTCTTTTTCCTGGAGTTTTGCCACAGACAACTTTAACAAGAATGGAAATGATTAACTGGTCCCTCAACGCAATTGATTCTATCTTTTCAACACGTAAGCGTGGGTCTGGAGAGCCCGTGTGCCCGGACGGGACTTCACCAGCGGGGTATACGCTTGACAGCTGGAACAAGTATCAGCCCCTCTGTCTGTCGGTCCTGTCCATTGAAGATTCGGAAGACGTATATATCTTTGGCATTTTGGTGGTGGGGATCCTCCTGTTTGGGTTTGGAGCGGTCCTCTTCTATCGCAAATTCGGAGGCATGGCAGTTCGCAATATTCACGACCTGCTGGCCGACAAAATTGATGGGATGTACAAGGAGCTAAGCCGCGTCGTGGTTGAGAGTGCCGTGTCTGGACAAAGGAGAGTGGTGTTGGTGGAACAGTTGATAAAAGACCTCGCAGCTCGTTCACTCGAAGGGAATAAAACATTAAAACATTGGAGATGAGATTGAATGACATCGTGTGTCAGGCTTGAACTCTCTGACCCGGCTTGGATTAGCCCCTGTGTACGGAGGTCTGAGGGCGCCGCAATTCGGATTAATTGGATTTAATAGAATATCTGCCTGCTTCTGACTGCTACATTGCATACAATATTGTCCCCCTGAGGCGATGTGTTTTTCTCCTGCTGTGTCTTCTCTCCACTCTTATCTCACATTCCTCGTCCAAGGCCATAATAACAAGGTCCTAATCTACAACAACTCACACTATTTCAGTCTCCAGCTCGGATCCCGCTCCCCCCGCCTCCCTCTACCTATCCATCTTGCTCCCTCCCTCCCCTCCACTCCTCATTGTGTTTCCGACTCACCCCCTCCCTGACCCCGCCCCCCTCTGACAGCCACATTGGGCCGGCAGTCGGAGGTGCTCATCCCGAGAAAAAAATCCGTGGTTTATACAAAGCACAATGTGTCTATCCAACTGTCTGTGAAACTGTATGTTATTGCTCTATGCTGTTTATTCTACTGTTTGTCGCATGGCGCCGTAAAGATGGCGCCGTGGCAAGAGCTCTGGTGTGTGTCGTCTTCTCTGTCTGGTGCACACCGGGGTAGTCTTGCACAGTTTTTCCAATGTGGTTTTACTGCAAATGGCAAATAAATGAATCTGAAATCTGAATCTGAATCCTCCACTTGAGGAAGGACCTCTCCACCCACCTGTAGAGGGCAAGGCACCTTTTTCCGGTCGAGCACCATGGCCTCAGATTTGGAGGTGCTTATTCTCATCCCAGCCGCTTCACACTCAGCTGCAAACCGTCCCAGTGCATGCTGCAGGTCCTGGTTCGTTGGAGCCAACAGGACAACATCGTCCGCAAACAGCAGAGATGAAATCCTGTGGTCGCCAAACGGACCCCCACCCCGGTCTGCCACTCCATTGGCACCGCCCCCGATCGCCACGCAATGTTGCAGAGACGTGTCAGCCAAGACAGTCCTACAACATCCAGAGACTTTAGATAATCAGGACGGATCTCATCCACTCCCGGAGCCTTGCCACCATGGAGGCTGCCAACCACCTTGGTGACCTCTGCCAGGGAGATGGAAGTATCCGCCCCAACATCCTCAGCCTCTGCCTCCGGGGCGGAGGACGTGACGGGGGGGTTGAGGAGAACCTCGAAGTATTCCTTCCACCGCCCGACAATATCCCCAGTCGAGGTCAGCAGCTCTCCACCCGCACCGTACACGGCGTTGGCAAAGAACTGCTTCCCCCTCCTGAGGCGCCGGACGGTTTGCCAGAATCTCTTCGAGGTCGACCGATAGTCATGCTCCATGGACTCTCCGAACTCCTCCCAGTCCTGGATTTTTGCCTCTGCAACAGCCCGGGCCGCGGCACGCTTGGCCTGCCGGTACTGGACAGCTGCCTCAGGAGTCCCACGAACCATCATGGCTCGATAGGACTCCTTCTTCAGCCTGACGGCATCCCTTACTGCCGGTGTCCACCACCGGGTTCGGGGGTTACCGCCGGGACCAGCATCAGAGACCTTACGACCACAGCTACGAGCCGCCGCATCGGCGATAGAGGAAGAGAACATGGTCCACTCAGACTCAATATCCCCCCTCCTCCGCCGGGACCTGGGAGAAGCTCAATTACAAAAAAATGACTTAAGTAAACATTTAAATTCCTAATAGCACACACACATGTACACATACACACACACATGATTATGAAAACTGTAGATTGACTCTGAGGGCCTCAAACCTATGATGAACTCATGTGAATTATGTCCGTAGTAAAAAAGTATGAACCAAGTGTAAATATGTGTTATATTCTGGTTCTACAATGTAGCTCCTTTTGCTCTGATACTGCTTCACTCTTGGCATTCTCTGGATGAGCTTCAACAGGACCTGAAATGGTCTGAGTTCCCATGATGCTTAGCACTTGTTGGCCCCTTCACTCTGTGGTCCAGGTCCAAAACCATCTGGACTGGGTTCAGGTCCAAAACCATCTGGATATATAGTATACTATACTATAGTATATATAGTATACTATAGTGTGAATAATTACCCATGTGGCGGATGTGTATATATGTATATATAAGTATACACACTGTATATACAATACAGTGTCTTGCGAAAGTATTCGGCCCCCTTGAACCTTTCAACATTTCGCCACATTTCAGGCTTCAAACATAAAGATATAAAAATTACATTTTTTGTCAAGAATCAACAACAAGTGGGACACAATCGTGAAGTGGAACAAAATTTATTGGATAATTTAAACTTTTTTAACAAATAAACTGAAAAGTGGGGCGTGCAATATTATTCGGCCCCCTTGCGCTAATACTTTGTAGCGCCACCTTTTGCTGCAATTACAGCTGCAAGTCGCTTGGGGTATGTCTCTATCAGTTTTGCACATCGAGAGACTGGAATTCTTGCCCATTCTTCCTTGCAAAACAGCTGGAGCTCAGTGAGGTTGGATGGAGAGCGTTTGTGAACAGCAGTCTTCAGCTCTTTCCACAGATTCTCGATTGGATTCAGGTCTGGACTTTGACTTGGCCATTCTAACACCTGGATACGTCTATTTGTGAACCATTCCATTGTAGATTTGGCTTTATGTTTTGGATCATTGTCCTGTTGGAAGATAAATCTCCGTCCCAGTCTCAGGTCTTTTGCAGACTCCAACAGGTTTTCTTCCAGAATGGTCCTGTATTTGGCTCCATCCATCTTCCCATCAATTTTAGCCATCTTCCCTGTCCCTGCTGAAGAAAAGCAGGCCCAAAGCATGATGCTGCCACCACCATGTTTGACAGTGGGGATGGTGTGTTCAGGGTGATGAGCTGTGTTGCTTTTACGACAAACATATCGTTTTGCATTGTGTCCAAAAAGTGTGATTTTGGTTTCATCTGACCAGAGCACCTTCTTCCACATGTTTGGTTTGTCTCCCAGGTGGCTTGTGGCAAACTTTAAACCAGACTTTTATGGATATCTTTGAGAAATGGCTTTCTTCTTGCCACTCTTCCATAAAGGCCAGATTTGTGCAGTGCACGACTGATTGTTGTCCTATGGACAGACTCTCCCACCTCAGCTGTAGTTATCTGCAGTTCATCCAGAGTGATCATGGGCCTCTTGGCTGCATCTCTGATCAGTCTTCTCCTTGTTTGAGATGAAAGTTTGGAGGGATGGCCGGGTCTTGGTAGATTTGCAGTGGTCTGATACTCCTTTCATTTCAATATAATTGCTTGCACAGTGCTCCTTGAGATGTTTAAAGCTTGGGAAATCTTTTTGTATCCAAATCCGGCTTTAAACTTCTCCACAACAGTATCTCGGACCTGCCTGGTGTGTTCCTTTGTCTTCATGGTTCTCTCTGTGCTTTAAACAGAACCCTGAGACTATCAAAGAGCAGGTGCATTTATACGGAGACTTGATTACACACAGGTGCATTCTATTTATCATCATCAGTCATTTAGGACAACATTGGATCATTCAAAGATCCTCACTGAACTTCTGGACTGAGTTTGCTGCACTGAAAGTAAAGGGGCCCAATAATATTGCACGCCCCACTTTTCAGTTTTTTATTTGTTAAAAAAGTTTAAATTATTCAATAAATTTTGTTCCACTTCACGATTGTGTTGTTGATTCATGACTAAAAATTTAAATTTTATATCTTTATGTTTGAAGCCTGAAATGTGGCGAAATGTTGAAAGGTTCAAGGGGGCCGAATACTTTCGCAAGGCACTGTATATATATTTACCCATATACCCACTTACTTACTTACCCAAGTAAGTAAGTAAGTAATCTTTATTTATAAACCGCCTTTCACAGACCAGAGTCACAAAGCGGTTTACAATTGTTATTTTTGGGCATTTGTCTCTCGCTCCACACAGAGATGGGAGCGGGGCCAGTACAGCAGGCACATGCCAGAAGTATTGGACATGTTTTTAGTGGAAGGGGAAACCGGAGTACCCGGAGGAAACCTACGCAGACATGGGGAGAACATGCAAACTCCACTCAGAAATATATATATTTATTATATGACTTGGACCGTACGCGCGCTCTGATTGGCTGATTACCGATCTGATATTTTCCCATCTCGGACCGTTACCATGACGATCTGTCCACAGCCCGTATCACACAAAACCAAGTCGACATGAACATACTTCACAAATATCTCAAAAGCATTGGTAAAGACACAGACGAGAGTCATATAAGTATATATAAGTATATATAGTTACCCATGTGGCGGATGTGTATATATGTATACATAAGTATAAGTATATATAGTTACCCATGTGGCGGATGTGTATATATGTATATATAAGTATACATAAGTATATATAAGTATATATAGTTACCCATGTGGCGGATGTGTATATATAAGTATACATAAGTATATATAAGTATATATAGTTACCCATGTGGCGGATGTGTATATATAAGTATACATAAGTATATATAAGTATATATAGTTACCCATGTGGCGGATGTGTATATATTAGGGCTGTCAAAATGATCACGTTAATTCACGTTAATTACCGTTTTCATTAACGCGTTAAAAAAATAATTAACGCATTAACTGCCATTGACGTCAATTGCGTTTCCCGCTATTTTCACGTTCCCAGATGTCTTGTATCAAATATGTAAGGCTTGAGGCAATATTTTATCGAGCCAGCAGATGGCAGCATTGCTCTATGAATGGTTTGAAAACAGCTAGATGCACTTTCTGGTGATTTCAATAAAACTTACCTCTACTCGACTGGGGATTACAGGGGAACGAAACAAGCTAGAAACAAAATCATTTTTGCTGATGAAAGTAGACAGTCCATTCTTTCAGAATCCTGTTTTGGATTTCAGATAGTCATAGTACACAATATTCTGTGGGTTTTGAAAATTCAGTAAAAATCATCAGAAAAGTCTGGCAATATGGGAGTACCTGTTCTGAAATAGGCTGGCAGTCAATCACATGTCAGAATGACCCGCCCATTTATAAAAATATCACTCAGAATGACCCGCCCATTTATAATAATATCACTCAGAATGCCACGGACACGTGCGTGTGTGATGGTGACAGCGGTAACGTGGTCATATAATACACACATATATACACGCACAGGGGCCATTCTCTGATGTTGTGTGACACACGAAGGAGACACGCTGAAATGCAACCAAACTCGCAAAATTAAAGCTGGGGTACCTACATTTTCCCTTTCATTAACAGCTCTTGTTGGTTGTACCCAAAAGTAGAAGGTTGTAAGCAAGTCAAACAGATTGAAGTACATTTGGTATGAATAACAATGTGTCATTACATTTGAAAAACTCATTTAACTTCAATTGGAGTGGATTTGAAATAGAAGGCTTAAAGTGCAATTAATCGTGAGTTAACTCACCATTACTATGCGATTAATCAACAAAAAAAATTAATCGTTTGACAGCCCTAGTATATATGTATACATAAGTATATATAAGTATATATAGTTACCCATGTAGGGGATGTGTATATATGTATATAAAAGTATACATAAGTATATATAAGTATATATAGTTACCCATGTGGCGGATGTGTATATATGTATATATAAGTATATATAGTTACCCATGTGGCGGATGTGTATATAAGTATATATAAGTATATATAGTTACCCATGTGGCGGATGTGTATATAAGTATATATAAGTATATATAGTTACCCACGTGGCGGATGTGTATATATGTATATATAAGTATATATAGTTACCCATGTGGCGGATGTGTATATAAGTACATATAAGTATATATAGTTACCCACGTGGCGGATGTGTATATATGTATATATAAGTATATATAGTTACCCATGTGGCGGATGTGTATATATGTATATATAAGTATATATAGTTACCCATGTGGCGGATGTGTATATAAGTATATATAAGTATATATAGTTACCCACGTGGCGGATGTGTATATATGTATATATAAGTATATATAGTTACCCATGTGGCGGATGTGTATATAAGTATATATAGTTACCCACGTGGCGGATGTGTATATATGTATATATAAGTATATATAGTTACCCATGTGGCGGATGTGTATATAAGTATATATAAGTATATATAGTTACCCATGTGGCGGATGTGTATATATGTATATATAAGTATATATAGTTACCCATGTGGCGGATGTGTATATATGTATATATAAGTATATATAGTTACCCATGTGGCGGATGTGTGCCACGCTCCTCCCTCTCAGCACAGACGTGACTCTGAGGCTGTTGTCCCAGTGTCCTCCACTGAACAACACTTTACCATCGTGAGAAACTACAAACAAGTTTGGGCACACCTCCAAACCAGGAGCAAAGGGACCAGGGAGGAGGCGCTGGGTCCTGGAGGAGGAGAGAGGAGGAGAGAGGAGGAGAGAGGAGGAGAGAGGAGAGAGGACAGAGAGAGTTAGAATGTGCTACATAAAGTGTAACTTAGAGCTGATAAAGTCTAACTTCTTAGAGATGAATGAGTCTAACTAATGGTGCGTTCAGACCAAACGTGAAATGAGCGTCTGACGCGTGTCTTGGGACGCTCGTGACAAACTGTGGCAGACGCTGTGACAGAGCGTTGAGAGCGTTGAGGGGCGGGACTTCTCCAACTCAACAAATCCGAGGGAAGGACACAGCAGCCAAGAGCAGGTAAAAAGTTTAAAACTGGCTTTATTTAGGACATAAAAGTTATTTCTAATAACATTTGAGGCGAGAAATATCCCCCTCTATTGCCATGGACTGTTTCCTGTGTGTAGCTATAATCTGTGACATTACAGATATTGTTCAGGGAAGTATAAACCATTGTGAAAAGATTGAATAACTTAAATAACCCGAGACACCAACTTCCTCACTAGCCTCCTCCGTGTCACAGTAGTTTAGTCCGCGGGGCTCACAGCACCTCTTGTCCTCCACAGCTGATGTGTTGTCTTCCCCTCGGTCCTGTCGTCACTGTAGGAGAAAGCTCCTGATTGGTCGAAGGCTCGCGTCTTCTCCCAAAAAGTTCAACAATGTTCAACTCTAGCGGCGGCTGCGTCGGAGGCACGTTTCGTGTGGAACGTGCGTCAAAACGCTTGAAATCTCAAAACGCTTGAAATCTCAAAACACTTGAAATCTCAAAACACTTGAAATCTCAAAACGCTTGAAATCTCAAAACGCTTGAAATCTCAAAACACTTGAAATCTCAAAACGCTTGAAATCTCAAAACACTTGAAATCTCAAAACACTTGAAATCTCAAAACGCAGACAAACGCTCAAAGACGCGCTGCGTGATGTCTCGCCGCTCTTCGGCGCGCGTCCCCCGTGTATTTTCAATGTAAACCCGCCGCTTTGGCCGCTCGCGTTTGGTCTGAACGCACCATTAGAGATGAATGAGTCTAACTTAGAGATGAATGAGTCTAACTTAGAGATGAATGAGTCTAACTTAGAGATGAATGAGTCTAACTTAGACATGAATGAATCTAACTTAGAGATGAATGAGTCTAACTTAGACATGAATGAATCTAACTTAGAGATGAATGAATCTAACTTAGAGATGAATGAGTCTAACTTAGAGATGAATGAGTCTAACTTAGACATGAATTAATCTAACTTAGAAATGAATGAGTCTAACTTAGAGATGAATGAGTCTAACTTAGAGATGAATGAGTCTAACTTAGAGATGAATGAGTCTAACTTAGAGATTAATTAATTTAACTTAGACATGAATGAATCTAACTTAGAGATGAATGAATCTAACTTAGAGATGAATGAGTCTAACTTAGACATGAATTAATCTAACTTAGAAATGAATGAGTCTAACTTAGACATGAATGAATCTAACTTAGAGATGAATGAATCTAACTTAGAGATGAATGAATCTAACTTAGAGATGAATGAGTCTAACTTAGACATGAATTAATCTAACTTAGAAATGAATGAGTCTAACTTAGAGATGAATGAGTCTAACTTAGAGATGAATGAGTCTAACTTAGAGATGAATGAGTCTAACTTAGAGATTAATTAAAGGTATAAAGGAGGATTTTCCCATATTTTAGGAAAGAACCGCCCTTTCTACTTTTTGAACAAAACTCTCTGCTCTTATAGGACAAGGACGTATAAACAGAATGATTGACATTTGGGAGGACCAATAGTGTTGATGATCCACCCGGAAGTAGAAAATCCTCTTGTATACCTTTAATTTAACTTAGAGATGAATGAATCTAACTTAGAGCTGGAGACGGTGGGATCCTTGATGAAGGTGAAATAGTTGGAGATGTTCTTGTTGTAAGGAAGCCATCCATGAGTCGCAAACACACAGCTCTGGTTCAGGACCACCTGCAACACACAGGTACAACACTGAGACACACAGGTACAACACTGAGACACACAGGTACAACACTGAGACACACAGGTACAACACTGAGACACAGGTACAACACTGAGACACAGGTACAACACTGAGACACACAGGTACAACACTGAGACACACAGGTACAACACTGAGACACAGGTACAACACTGAGACACACAGGTACACAACAGCTCTATGGTGTAGCTCTATGTTGCAGCTCTATGGTGCAGCTCTATGGTACAGCTCTATGATGTAGCTCTATGGTGTAGCTCTATGGTGTAGCTCTTCGGTGTAGCTCTATGATGCAGCTCTATGGTGCAGCTCTATGATGCAGCTCTATGGTGCAGCTCTATGGTGCAGCTCTATGGTGAGGCTCTATAATGCAGCTCTATGGTGCAGCTCTATGGTGTAGCTCTATGGTACAGCTCTATGATGCAGCTCTATGGTGCAGCTCTATGGTGCAGCTCTATGGTGCAGCTCTATGATGAGGCTCTATGGTGCAGCTCTATGGTGCAGCTCTATGGTGCAGCTCTATGGTGCAGCTCTATGGTGCAGCTCTATGGTGCAGCTCTATGGTTCTTACCAGAGTGTCAGGACTTCCTTGTGTGATGAAAGAGTGAGACTGGTTTTTAGGAACCACAGCTTTGACCAGAGGCACATGGTCACTGATGCCCTGAAGGAACATATATATAACATATAACATATATATATAACAAATATATATATTAGGGCTGTCAAAATTATCGCGTTAACGCACGTTAATGATTTTTTTTCATTAATCGCGTAAAAAAAATTAACGCAATTAACGCATGCCCACGCATCCCATAATAACACTCAGAATGCATATATACATATATACATATATACAACGGAGCCTCAGTCTCCTCCGTGTCTTCTCCCGAAGCGCACTCGCTAAATTAAAGCTGAGGGACCTAATTCTCCCTTCCACTACCAGTTCATGACAGATTTAATGACATTATGCATTTCTTACTCTTTTGAAATGACCCTCATCTGTAACAAACAATAGTTTGGTCTGAGTCTAAACAGAAAGACAGATGGTCAATAATGTTAATGGAATTTTACATGGATTTATTATTATAACAAATACATTACATATGTTCACTATGATGTCATGTATCTTTCCACTCACCTAACCCTAACAACCACTTACAGAACAATACGCCATCATTTTGTCCATAGTTTGAAATGTGATTAATTAGGATTAATACATTTTTAGGCTGTAATTAACTCGATTAAAAATTGTAATCGTTTGACAGCCCTAATATACATATATATAACATACTGTATAAGTAACATATATATAACATAAGGAACATATAGAGTGATAGTGAGGCATAATAAACATCAGCAACACTATAAATACTATATAATAAATACTTTATAACAATAAATACTATATAACAATAAATACTATATAATAAATACGATATAAAAATACTATATAATAATAATAAATACTATATAATAAATACTATATAACAATAAATACTATATAATAAATACTATATAATAAATACTATATAACAATAAATACTATATAAAAATAAATACTATATAATAATAAATACTATATAATAATAAATACTATATAATAAATACTATATAATAAATACTATATAACAATAAATACTATATAATAAATACGATATAAAAATACTATATAACAATAAATACTATATAATAAATACTATATAACAATAAATACTATATAATAAATACTATATAATAAATACTATATAACAATACTATATAATAAATACTATATAAAATACTATATAACAATAAATACTATATAATAATAAATACTATATAATAAATACTATATAAAAATACTATATAACAATAAATACTATGTAATAAATACTATATAACAATAAATACTATATAATAAATACTATATAAAAATACTATATAACAATAAATACTATATAATAATAAATACTATATAATAAATACTATATAAAAATACTATATAACAATAAATACTATATAATAAATACTATATAAAAATACTATATAACAATAAATACTATATAATAATAAATACTATATAATAAATACTATATAATAAATACTATATAAAAATACTATATAAAAATACTATATAACAATAAATACTATGTAATAAATACTATATAACAATAAATACTATATAATAATAAATACTATATAATAATAAATAATCCAAACCTCCACAAAGAAAGACTTGATGTCAGAGATGTGTTGAAAAAGGTTTAAGGGACTCGAGTCCAGACCCTTTCTCTTCTCCACCTCCTCCAGAGTCAGTCTGACAGGATGTGGCTCCTACAACATATATATATATATAAAACTTGTCCACTCACCTTTGGCCCTCCGTGGGCGGTTATCCCTCTCTAAGCTCGGGTCCTCTACCAGAGGCCTGGGAGCTTGAGGGCTCTGCGCAGTATCTTTGCTGTTCCTAGCATTTCTGGACCCAGATGTCCGAGGTTGTTCCAGGGATCCGCTGTAACCTCTTCTAGCTTCGGGGTCACTGCCCCGAGTGCACCGATCACCACGGGCACTACTGTCACCTTTACCCTCCAGGCCCTCTCCAGCTCCTCTCTGAGACCTTGGTATTTCTCAAGCTTTTCATGTTCTTTTTCCGGATGTTACCATCGCTTGGAATTGCCACGTCCACCACCACGGCTGTCCTCTGTCCTTTGTCCACCACCACGGCTGTCCTCTGTCCTTTGTCCAACACCACGGCTGTCCTCTGTCCTTTGTCCACCACCACGGCTGTCCTCTGCTCTTTGTCCACCACCACGGCTGTCCTCTGCCCTTTGTCCACCACCACGGCTGTCCTCTGTCCTTTGTCCACCACCACGGCTGTCCTCTGCCCTTTGTCCACCACCACGATGTCAGGTTGGTTCATTACCATTCGGTCGGTCTGTATCTGGAAGTCCCACAGGATCTTTGCTCATTCTCCACCACCTTTGGAGGAGTTTCCCACTTAGACCTTGGGGTTTCCAGCCCATACTCTGCACAGATGTTTCTGTACACTATGCCAGCCACTTGGTTATGGCGTTCCATGTAGGCCTTCCCTGCAGCATCTTGCACCCTGCAGTTATGTGTTGGATCGTCTCAGGTGCCTCTTTGCACAACCGACACCTTGGGTCTTGTCTGGTGTGGTCTATCTGGGCCTCTATCGCTCTGGTGCTCAGTGCCTGTTCCTGTGCAGCCATGATGAGTGCCTCTGTGCTGTCCTGTAGGCCAGCCCTTTCTAGCCATTGGTAGGACTTCTTGAGATCAGCCACTTCTGTTATGCTCCGGTGGTACATGCCGTGTAGGGGCTTGTTCTCCCATGATGGGCTCTCCTCCAGCACCTCCTCATCTCGCCACTGCCTGAGACATTCACTGAGTACGTCATCCGTTTTGGCCTTCTCCATGATGTAGTTATGGAGTTTGGATGTTTCGTCCTGGACAGTGGCTCTCACACTCACTAGTCCTCGGCCTCCTTCTTTACAGCTTACGTACAGTCTCAGGGTGCTGGATTTGGGATGGAACCCGCCATGCATGGTAAGGAGCTTTCGAGTTTTAACATCCGTGGTCTCAATCTCTTCCTTTGGCCACCTGATTATTCCTGCAGGGTATCTGATCACTGGCAGGGCGTAGCTGTTAATTGCCCGGGCCTTGTTCTTGCCATTGAGCCGGCTTCTTAGGACCTGCCTTACTCGCTGGAGGTATTTGGCAGTTGCCTCGTCACCTGTTCGAGGTTGCCATTTGCCTGTGGTATACCGAGATACTTGTAACTGTCCTCAACGTCTGCTATTGTTCCCTCTGGGAGTGAGATCCTTTCTGTGTGGACTACCTTGCCTCTCCGAGTCACCATCCTGCTACATTTCTACATCTCCTTGGTAGATACCACATTTGATGGTCACTTGTGCGAGCGGCTTGCCATTTGCCTCAAGGGTGGTCTTCCACATTCCCATCGAGTTTGCAACGAAGTCCCTTAGAGCCCTGTGTATATTGTACAACTTCAAGCATTCCATGATCCATGTGTGTGGCATTGAGTCGTAGGCTTTCTGGTAATCAATCCAGGCTGTGCACAGGTTGGTGTGTCGTGACCGGCAGTCTTGGGCGACTGTTCTGTCAACCAGGAGCTGGTGTTTGGCTCCTCTGGTGTCTCTACAGGAGCTGGTGTTTGGCTCCTCTGGTGTCTCTGCAGGAGCTGGTGTTTGGCTCCTCTGGTGTCTCTACAGGAGCTGGTGTTTGGCTCCTCTGGTGTCTCTACCAATGCCCTTCTGTGCTGTGCTCATGAATTGTTCCATATGCCCACTTATCTTAGCCGCAATGATGCCTGACATGAGCTTCCATGTTGTGGAGAGACAGGTTATTGGCCGGTAGTTGGAGGGGACTGCACCCTTGACAGGGTCCTTCATGATCAGGACCGTTCGCCCTTCGGTTAGCCATTCTGGGTGAGACCCATCTCTCAGCAGCTGGTTCATTTGTGCTGCTAGGCGCTCATGGAGTGATGCGAGTGTCCTTAGCCAGTAGGCATGGACCATATCAGGGCCAGGTGCTGTCCAGTTTTTCATACCTGAGACTCTTTCTCGGATGTCTGCCTCTGTGATGGTAACTGAGTTCTGTTCTGGGAGGTGGCTGTGCTCCTCTCTCAGGGACACCAGCCATTGTGCACTTCTGTTATGTGCTGCATCCTTCTCCCATATGTTCTTCCAGAACTGTTCAGTTTCCAGCCTCGGTGGGTCTGCTCCCCTGTTGTTACCCTGCCACTGAGCGTACACCTTCGCAGGTTGTGTTGCGAACAGTCTGTTCACCCTTCTGGCTTCATTCTCTTTAGTGTACCTCTGTAGGCGGCTGGCCAGGGCTTGGAGCCTTTGTTTGGCAGTTTCGAGTGCTTCAGGTATGGTCATCTGGCTGTACTTTCTGGGTACTGGTCTTTTCATTGCACCTCTCTGGGCCTCTGTTAATTGACTCAACAGTATATATATATATGTTGTAGGAGCCTAATCCTGTCAGACTGACTCTGGAGGTAGTATATATAATATATATATATATATATATATATATATATATATAAGTATATATATGTATATATATATATACACTACCTCCAGAGTCAGTCTGACAAGATGTGGCTCCTACAACATATATACTACAGAACACCTTGATTATACAGTGCCTTGCGAAAGTATTCGGCCCCCTTGAACCTTTCAACATTTCGCCACATTTCAGGCTTCCAACATAAAGATATAAAATTTTAATTTTTTGTCATGAATCAACAACAATCGTGAAGTGGAACAACATTGATTGGATAATTTTAACTTTTTTAACAAATAAAAAACTGAAAAGTGGGGCGTGCAATATTATTCGGCCCCTTTACTTTCAGTGCAGCAAACTCAGTCCAGAAGTTCAGTGAGGATCTTTGAATGATCCAATGTTGTCCTAAATGACTGATGATGATAAATAGAATGCACCTGTGTGTAATCAAGTCTCCGTATAAATGCACCTGCTCTTTGATAGTCTCAGGGTTCTGTTTAAAGCACAGAGAGAACCATGAAGACAAAGGAACACACCAGGCAGGTCCGAGATACTGTTGTGAAGAAGTTTAAAGCCGGATTTGGATACAAAAAGATTTCCCAAGCTTTAAACATCTCAAGGAGCACTGTGCAAGCAATTATATTGAAATGGAAGGAGTATCAGACCACTGCAAATCTTCCAAGACCCGGCCGTCCCTCCAAACTTTCATCTCAAACAAGGAGAAGACTGATCAGAGATGCAGCCAAGAGGCCCATGATCACTCTGGATGAACTGCAGATAACTACAGCTGAGGTGGGAGAGTCTGTCCATAGGACAACAATCAGTCGTGCACTGCACAAATCTGGCCTTTATGGAAGAGTGCCATTTCTCAAAGATATCCATAAAAAGTCTTGTTTAAAGTTTGCCACAAGCCACCTGGGAGACACACCAAACATGTGGAAGAAGGTGCTCTGGTCAGATGAAACCAAAATCGAACTTTTTGGCCACAATGCAAAACGATATGTTTGGCGTAAAAGCAACACAGCTCATCACCCTGAACACACCATCCCCACTGTCAAACATGGTGGTGGCAGCATCATGCTTTGGGCCTGCTTTTCTTCAGCAGGGACAGGGAAGATGGCTAAAATTGATGGGAAGATGGATGAGCCAAATACAGGACCATTCTGGAAGAAAACCTGTTGGAGTCTGCAAAAGACCTGAGACTGGGACGGAGATTTATCTTCCAACAGGACAATGATCCAAAACATAAAGCCAAATCTACAATGGAATGGTTCACAAATAGACGTATCCAGGTGTTAGAATGGCCAAGTCAAAGTCCAGACCTGAATCCAATCGAGAATCTGTGGAAAGAGCTGAAGACTGCTGTTCACAAACGCTCTCCATCCAACCTCACTGAGCTCGAGCTGTTTTGAAAGGAAGAATGGGCAAGAATTCCAGTCTCTCGATGTGCAAAACTGATAGAGACATACCCCAAGCGACTTGCAGCTGTAATTGCAGCAAAAGGTGGCGCTACAAAGTATTAGCGCAAGGGGCCGAATAATATTGCACGCCCCACTTTTCAGTTTTTTATTTGTCAAAAAAGTTTAAATTATCCAATAAATTTCGTTCCACTTCACGATTGTGTCCCACTTGTTGTTAATTCTTGACAAAAAATTAAATTTTTATATTTTTATGTTTGAAGCCTGAAATGTGGCGAAATATTGAAAGGTTCAAGGGGGCCGAATACTTTCGCAAGGCACTGTATATTTGTAAATACTACAGAATACCATCCATCCATCCATCCATTTTCTTCCGCTTCATCCGTTGCCGGGTCGCGGGGGCAGCAGTCTAAGCAGAGACGCCCAGACTTCCCTAACCACACACACTTCCTCCAGCTCGTCCGGGGGGACTCCAAGGCGTTCCCAGGCCAGCTGAGAGACATAGTCCCTCCAGTGTGTCCTGGGTCTTCCCCGGGGCCTCCTCCCGGTGGGACGTGCACGAAACACCTCCCCAGGGAGGCGTCCGGGAGGCATCCTGAACAGATGCCCGAGCCACCTCAACTGGTTCCTCTCGACGTGGAGTAGCAGCGGCTCTACTCCGAGCTCCTCCCGTGTGACTGAGCTCCTCACCCTATCTCTAAGGGAGCAGCGGCTCTACTCCGAGCTCCTCCCGTGTGACGGAGCTCCTCACCCTATCTCTAAGGGAGCGCCCAGCCACTCTGCGGAGGAAGCTCATTTCGACCGCTTGTATCCGCGATCTCGTTCTTTCGGTCATTACCCAAAGCTCATGACCATAGGTGAGGGAGGGAACGAAGATTGACCGGTAAATCGAGAGCTTTGCCTTTCGGCTCAGCTCCCTCTTCACCACAACGGTCCGATACAGCTCTGACTGCAGACGCTGCTCCACTTCACCACAATGGTCCGATACAGCGACCGCATCACTGCGCACGCTGCACCGATCCGCCTGTCAATCTCACGCTCCATCCTTCCCTCACTCGTGAACAAGACCCCGAGATACTTGAACTCCTCCACTTGAGGAAGGACCTCTCCACCCACCCGGAGAGGGCAAGGCGCCTTTTTCCGGTCGAGCACCATGGCCTCAGATTTGGAGGTGCTGATTCTCATCCCAGCCGCTTCACACTCGGCTGCAAACCGTCCCAGTGCATGTTGCAGGTCCTGGTTCGTTGGAGCCAACAGGACAACATCGTCCGCAAACAGCAGGGAAGAAATCTTGTGGTCTCTGAACCGGACCCCCTCCGGCCCCTGGCTGCGCCTAGAAATTCTGTCCATAAATACAGTGAACAGAACCGGTGACAAAGGGCAGCCTTGGCGGAGGCCAACATGCACCGGGAACAGGTCTGAGTTACTGCTGATGCGAACACAGCTCTGGCTCCATTCATACAGGGACCTGACGGCCCTCAGCAGAGGACCCCGGACCCCGTACTCCCGGAGAACCCCCCAAAGGACACCCCGGGGAACACGGTCGAACGCCTTCTCCAAATCCACAAAGCACATGTGGACAGGTTGGGTGAACTCCCATGAACCCTCGAGTATCCGATGGAGAGTATAGAGCTGGTCCAGTGTTCCACGGCCGGGACGAAAACTACACTGCTCCTCCTGAATCCGAGATTTGACCATCGGCCGTAGCCTCCTCTCCAGTACCTTGGAGTAGACCTTACCGGGGAGGCTGAGGAGTGTGATCCCACGATAATTGGAACACACCCTCCGATCCCCCTTCTTGTAGAGAGGGACCACCACCCCGGTCTGCCACTCCATTGGTACCGCCCCCGATCGCCACGCGATGTTGCAGAGACGTGTCAGCCAAGACAGTCCTACAACATCCAGAGACTTTAGATAATCAGGACGGATCTCATCCACTCCCGGCGCCTTGCCACCATGGAGGCTGCCAACCACCTTGGTGACCTCAGCCAGGGAGATGGAAGTATCCGCCCCAACATCCTCAGCCTCTGAAACAGAGGACGTGACGGGGGGATTGAGGAGAACCTCGAAGTATTCCTTCCACCGCCCGACAATATCCCCAGTCGCGGTCAGCAGCTCTCCACCCGCACCGTACACGGTGTTGGCAAAGCACTGCTTCCCCCTCTTGAGGCGCCGGACGGTTTGCCAGAATCTCTTCGAGGCCGACCTATAGTCATGCTCCATGGACTCTCCGAATTCCTCCCAGTCCCGGGTTTTTGCCTCTGCAACAGCCCGGGCTGCGGGACGCTTGGCCTGCCGGTACTGGACAGCTGCCTCAGGAGTCCCACGAACCATCATGGCTTGATACGACTCCTTCTTCAGCTTGACGGCATCCCTTACTGCCGGTGTCCACCACCGGGTTCGGGGGTTGCCGCCGGGACCAGCACCAGAGACCTTGCGACCACAGCTACGAGCCGCCGCATCGGCGATAGAGGAAGAGAACATGGTTCACTCAGACTCAATGTCCCCCTCCTCCGCCGGGACCTGGGAGAAGCTCTCCCGGAGGTGAGAGTTGAAAGTCCGTCTGACAGGGGGATCAGCGAGACGTTCCCAGCAGACCCTCACTAGACGCTTGGGTCTGCCAGGTCTGACCGGCTTCCTCCCCTGCCAGCGGATCCAACTCATGACCAGGTGGTGATCGGTTGACAGCTCCGCCCCTCTCTTTACCCGAGTGTCCGAGACACGCGGCCGAAGGTCAGATGATACGACAACAAAGTCGATCATCGACCTCCGGCCTAGGGTGTCCTGGTGCCACGTGCACTGGTGTCCATCACAAACACCATGTGTTTGTGATGGACAAACCGTGACTAGCACAGAAGTCCAACAACTGAACACCACTCGGGTTCAGATCAGGGGGGCCGTTCTTCCCGATCACCCCTCTCCAAGTGTCCCCGGGCGGTGCACTGTCCAGCACACCCCAAGGACTCCAAGAAGGCCGGGTACTCTGCACTGCTGTTAGGCCCGTATGGCCGTCACAACAGTGAGAGACTTGTCCCCCACCCGAAGGTGGAGGGATGCGACCCTCTCATTCACTGGGGAGAACTCCAACACGTGGCGGCTGAGATGGGGGGCAATTAGTATGGCCACCCCAGCTCGCCGCCTCTCCCCGCGGGAAACTCCAGAAAAGTGGAGCGTCCAACCCCTCTCAAGGAGTTGGGTTCCAGAGCCCAAGCTGTGTGTGGAGGTGAGGCCGACTATCTCTAGTCGGTATCGCTCAACCTCCCCCACGAGCTCGGGCTCCAGTGAGGTGACGTTTCACGTCCCAACAGCCAGATGCTGTGTGTGCGGACTGGGTCGCCGAGGTCTCCGCCTTCGACTCCTACCCAGTCCTCTCTGCACCGAGGCCCCATGGATCCCTCTGCGGGTGGTGGGCCCACAGGAGGGCTGGCCCACGTCGTCCGTTCGGGCTGAGCCCGACCGGGCCCCGTGGGCTAAGGCCCGGCCACCAGACCCTCGCATTCGAGCCCCAACCCCAGGCCTGGCTCCAGGGTGGGGCCCCGGCTGCGCCATGCCGGGCGACGTCACGTGTTCTGTTTTTGTGCTGTCCATGGTGGCTTCAGACTGCGCTTCGTCTGACTCGTCACTTGAGACCTGTCTGCCATGGGAGACCCTACCAGGGGCATGAAGCCCCAGACAGCATAGCTCTCAGGATCACCCGAGTACTCAAACTCCCCCACCATGTTAAGGTGGCAGTCCAGGGGGGACTACAGAATACCTTGAGTATATATTTGTAAATACTACAGAATACCTTGAGTATATATTTGTAAATACTACAGAATACCTTGAATATATATTTGTAAATACTACAGAATACCTTGAGCAGCTGACACGGCGTCTGTCCAAAGTTGCTGATCATTCCTTCTACAGCTTTTCTCTCTTTTTCATCTGTGATGGCGTCGAGGTCCACTGCTCCTGAGGTCAGAGGCTGAGGTCAGAGACTGAGGTCAGAGGTCAGAGACTGAGGTCTGAGGTCAGAGACTGAGGTCAGAGGCTGAAGTCAGAGACAGACTAAAAACAAAACTTAAACCAAAACGTCACAGATTCAACGTTGGGGCGACCCTGGTCTGTGCTAAATAAATAACATTACTTACTTTGAATGTACCTTCGTAGGTGCAGTATGTACCTTCGTAGGGGCAGTATGTACCTTCGTAGGTGCAGTATGTACCTTCGTAGGCGCAGTATGTACCTTCGTAGGGGCAGTATGTACCTTCGTAGGTGCAGTATGTACCTTTGTAGGGGCAGTATGTACCTTCGTAGGTGCAGTATGTACCTTAGAAGGGGCAGTATGTACCTTCGTAGGCGCAGTATGTACCTTCGTAGGCGCAGTATGTACCTTCGTAGGGGCAGTATGTACCTTCGTAGGGGCAGTATGTACCTTAGAAGGGGCAGTATGTACCTTCGTAGGTGCAGTAGTAGAAGACGTTGAGAGCCTCCACAGCTGCAGGTCCTCGCTGCTTGAATCCAAAGATCAGATCTATCCACAGGTGCAGATGAGCAGAGACGTGCTCCGACTCCTAACAACGCATTAGTACACTTGAGTACACTTTAGTACGCTTTAGTACATATTAGTACGCTTTATTACTTATTAGTACGTTTTAGTATGTTTTAGTACATATTAGTACGCTTTAGTACATATTAGTACGCTTTAGTACGTATTAGTACGTTTTAGTACGCTTTAGTACGTTTTAGTATGCTTTAGTACGCTTCAGTACACTTTAGTACGCTTTAGTACGTTTTAGCACGCTTTAGTACGCTTTAGTACGCTTTAGTACGTTTTAGTACGCTTTAGTACGCTTTAGTACGCTTTAGTACGTTTTAGCACGCTTTAGTACGCTTTAGTACACTTTAGTACGTTTTAGTACACTTTAGGGCGCTTTAGTACACATTAGGACGCTTTTGTACATATTAGTACACTTTAGAACGTTTTAGTACGTTTTAGGACGCTTTAGTACGTTTTAGTACGCCTTAGTACGTTTTAGTACGCTTTAGTACGCTTTAGTACACTTTAGTACGCATTACTACGCCTTCGGAGAACTTCTGTCACCTGCAGAAGTTCTCCGACGACTCCGCCATCGTGGGCTGTGTGTCTGAGGGGAACGAACTGGAATATCGGTTGGTTATCAAGGACTTTGTCGACTGGTGTGAGTGCAACCACTTGTGCTTGAACACCAGTAAGACCAAGGAGATGATCATCGACTTCAGGAGAAAACCACTTTCCCACACGCTGCTGAACATCCAGGGGGAGGACATTGAGCTGGTGGACAGCTTCAAGTACCTGGGTGTTCACATTAACAATAAACTGGACTGGTCCATAATACAAACACCCTGCACAAGAAGGGCCAAAGTCACCTCTTCCTTCTGAGGAGGCTGAGGTCCTTCTGAGGAGGCTGAGGTCCTTCGGAGGAGGCTGAGGTCCTTCGGAGGAGGCTGAGGTCCTTCTGAGGAGGCTGAGGTCCTTCTGAGGAGGCTGAGGTCCTTCTGAGGAGGCTGAGGTCCTTCTGAGGAGGCTGAGGTCCTTCTGAGGAGGCTGAGGTCCTTCGGAGGAGGCTGAGGTCCTTCTGAGGAGGCTGAGGTCCTTCTGAGGAGGCTGAGGTCCTTCTGAGGAGGCTGAGGTCCTTCTGAGGAGGCTGAGGTCCTTCTGAGGAGGCTGAGGTCCTTCGGAGGAGGCTGAGGTCCTTCTGAGGGGGCTGAGGTCCTTCTGAGGAGGCTGAGGTCCTTCGGAGGAGGCTGAGGTCCTTCTGAGGAGGCTGAGGTCCTTCGGAGGAGGCTGAGGTCCTTCTGAGGAGGCTGAGGTCCTTCTGAGGAGGCTGAGGTCCTTCTGAGGAGGCTGAGGTCCTTCTGAGGAGGCTGAGGTCCTTCTGAGGAGGCTGAGGTCCTTCTGAGGAGGCTGAGGTCCTTCTGAGGAGGCTGAGGTCCTTCTGAGGAGGCTGAGGTCCTTCTGAGTGAGCAGGCCTCTGCTCAGGACTTTTTATGACTCTGTGGTAGCTTCTGCCATTTACTACGCTGCCGTGTGCTGGGCCCCGGGCAGCACAGAGCGGGACAGAAACAGACTGAACAAGCTGGTCAGGAGGAGGTGAGGGACAGGAGGCCCCTGGACTCTGTGGAGGAGGTGAGGGACAGGAGGCCCCTGGACTCTGTGGAGGAGGTGAGGGACAGGAGGCCCCTGGACTCTAATGGAGCAGGTGAGGGACAGGAGGCCCCTGGACTCTGTGGAGGTGGTGAGGGACAGGAGGCCCCTGGACTCTGTGGAGGAGGTGAGGGACGGGAGGCCCCTGGACTCTGTGGAGGAGGTGAGGGACAGGAGGCCCCTGGACTCTGTGGAGGTGGTGAGGGACAGGAGGCCCCTGGACTCTGTGGAGGAGGTGAGGGACAGGAGGCCCCTGGACTCTGTGGAGGAGGTGAGGGACAGGACGGTGCTAGCCAAAGCCACCTCCATCATGAACAATACCTCCCACTGCACAGGACTGAGGAGGAGCTGAGGAGTAAGTAAGTAAGTAATCTTTATTTATATACCGCCTTTTCACTGCAGATCTGAGTCTCAAAGCGGTTTACAATTGTTAATTTTTGGGCATTTATCTCTCACTCCACACAGAGATGGGAGCGGGGTCGCCAGTACAGGAGGCGCATGCCAGAACTATTGGACATATTTTTAGTGGTAGGGGAAACCGGAGTACCCGGAGGAAACCTACGCAGACACGGGGAGAACATGCAAACTCCACTCAGAAAGGCCCTGGTCCGACCGGGATTCGAACCCAGGACCTTCTTGCTGAGAAGCGAGAGTGCTATCCACTCAGCCACCGTGCCGCCCCAGGAGCTCCTTCAGTGGAAGACTGAGACACCCTCAGTGTAGGAAGGAGCAGGGCCTTTATCCCCACTGCTGTCAGACTGTACAATAAGTCACTTTAAATGATCACTGTGTGAAAACCTGCACTACCATTGACACTGTTTCCAATTGACACTTGTCACTTTTATTGTACATATATATCCTGCATGTAACATGTTTGCACATTTCCTCCTTTTGCACAATCTGAGTGTCTCTATCCATGCCAAATGTAACATGTACATTTCTCCTGTGAGATAAATAAAGCACATCTTATCTTATCTTAGTACGCTTTAGTACGCCTTAGTACGCCTTAGTACGCTTTAGTACGCCTTAGTACGCCTTAGTACGCCTTAGTACGCCTTAGTACGCCTTAGTACGCCTTAGTACGCTTTAGTACGCTTTAGTACGCTTTAGTACGCCTTAGTACGCCTTAGTACGCTTTAGTACGCCTTAGTACGCCTTAGTACGCCTTAGTACGCCTTAGTACGCTTTAGTACGCTTTAGTACGCCTTAGTACGCCTTAGTACGCCTTAGTACGCTTTAGTACGCCTTAGTACGCTTTAGTACGCCTTAGTACGCCTTAGTACGCCTTAGTACGCCTTAGTACGCTTTAGTACGCCTTAGTACGCCTTAGTACGCCTTAGTACGCTTTAGTACGCTTTAGTACGCCTTAGTACGCTTTAGTACGCTTTAGTACGCTTTAGAACGCTTTAGTACGCCTTAGTACGCCTTAGTACACCTTAGTACGCTTTAGTACGTTTTAGTACCCTTTAGGACGCTTTAGTACGCCCTAGTACGCCTTAGTACGCCTTAGAACGCTTTAGTACGCTTTAAGATGCTTTAAGACGCTTTAGTACGCCTTAGTACGTTTTAGTACGTTTTAGTACGCCTTAGTACGTTTTAGTATGCTTTAGTACGATTTAAGCCGCTTTAAGACGCTTTAGTACGCTTTAGTACGCTTTAGTACGCCTTAGTACGCCTTAGTACGCCTTAGTACGTTTTAGTACCCTTTAGGACGCTTTAGTACGCCCTAGTACGCCTTAGTACGCCTTAGAACGCTTTAGTACGCTTTAAGATGCTTTAAGACGCTTTAGTACGCCTTAGTACGTTTTAGTACGTTTTAGTACGCCTTAGTACGTTTTAGTATGCTTTAGTACGATTTAAGCCGCTTTAAGACGCTTTAGTACGCTTTAGTACGCTTTAGTACGTTTTAGTACGGTTTAAGACGCTTTAGTACGCCTTAGTACGCCTTAGTACGCCTTAGTACGCTTTAGTACGCTTTAGTACGCCTTAGTACGCCTTAGTACGCCTTAGTACGCCTTAGTACGCTTTAGTACGCTTTAGTACGCCTTAGTACGCTTTAGTACGCTTTAGTACGCTTTAGTACGCTTTAGTACGCCTTAGTACGCCTTAGTACGCTTTAGTACGCTTTAGTACGCCTTAGTACGCTTTAGTACGCTTTAGTACGCTTTAGAACGCCTTAGTACGCCTTAGTATGCCTTAGTACGCTTTAGAACGCCTTAGTACGTTTTAGTACCCTTTAGGACGCTTTAGTACGCCCTAGTACGCCTTAGTACGCCTTAGTACGTTTTAGTATGCTTTAGTACGCTTTAAGATGCTTTAAGACGCTTTAGTACGCCTTAGTACGTTTTAGTACCCTTTAGGACGCTTTAGGACGCCTTAGTACGCCTTAGTACGTTTTAGTACGCCTTAGTACGCTTTAGTACGCTTTAGTACGCCTTAGTACGCCTTAGTACGTTTTAGTACGCTTTAGTATGCTTTAGTATGCTTTAGTACGCCTTAGTACGCCTTAGTACGCTTTAGTACGCCTTAGTACGTTTTAGTATGCTTTAGTACGATTTAAGCCGCTTTAAGACGTTTTAGTACGCTTTAAGACGCTTTAGTACGCCTTAGTACGCTTTAGAGGAGGAGGAGAGGGACAGGACGGTGCTAGCCAAAGCCACCTCCATCATGAACAATACCTCCCACTGCACAGGACTGAGGAGGAGCTGAGGAGTAAGTAAGTAAGTAATCTTTATTTATATACCGCCTTTTCACTGCAGATCTGAGTCTCAAAGCGGTTTACAATTGTTAATTTTTGGGCATTTATCTCTCACTCCACACAGAGATGGGAGCGGGGTCGCCAGTACAGGAGGCGCATGCCAGAACTATTGGACATATTTTTAGTGGTAGGGGAAACCGGAGTACCCGGAGGAAACCTACGCAGACACGGGGAGAACATGCAAACTCCACTCAGAAAGGCCCTGGTCCGACCGGGATTCGAACCCAGGACCTTCTTGCTGAGAAGCGAGAGTGCTATCCACTCAGCCACCGTGCCGCCCCAGGAGCTCCTTCAGTGGAAGACTGAGACACCCTCAGTGTAGGAAGGAGCAGGGCCTTTATCCCCACTGCTGTCAGACTGTACAATAAGTCACTTTAAATGATCACTGTGTGAAAACCTGCACTACCATTGACACTGTTTCCAATTGACACTTGTCACTTTTATTGTACATATATATCCTGCATGTAACATGTTTGCACATTTCCTCCTTTTGCACAATCTGAGTGTCTCTATCCATGCCAAATGTAACATGTACATTTCTCCTGTGAGATAAATAAAGCACATCTTATCTTATCTTAGTACGCTTTAGTACGCCTTAGTACGCCTTAGTACGCTTTAGTACGCCTTAGTACGCCTTAGTACGCCTTAGTACGCCTTAGTACGCCTTAGTACGCTTTAGTACGCCTTAGTACGCCTTAGTACGCCTTAGTACGCCTTAGTACGCCTTAGTACGCCTTAGTACGCCTTAGTACGCTTTAGTACGCCTTAGTACGCCTTAGTACGCTTTAGTACGCCTTAGTACGCCTTAGTACGCCTTAGTACGCCTTAGTACGCCTTAGTACGCTTTAGTACGCCTTAGTACGCTTTAGGACGCTTTAGTACGCCTTAGAACGCTTTAGTACGCTTTAGTACGCCTTAGAACGCTTTAGTACGCCTTAGTACGCCTTAGTACGCCTTAGTACGCCTTAGTACACTTTAGAACGCTTTAGTACACTTTAGGACGCTTTAGTACGCCTTAGAACGCTTTAGTACGCCTTAGTACGCTTTAGTACGCCTTAGTACACTTTAGAACGCTTTAGTACGCCTTAGTACGCTTTAGTACGCATTAGTACGCCTTAGTACGCCTTAGCACGCCTTAGTACGCTTTAGGACGCTTTAGTACGCCTTAGAACGCTTTAGTACGCCTTAGTACGCCTTAGTACGCCTTAGTACGCTTTAGTACGCTTTAGTACGCTTTAGTACGCCTTAGTACGCTTTAGTACGCTTTAGTACGCCTTAGTACGCCTTAGTACGCCTTAGTACGCCTTAGTACGCTTTAGTACGCTTTAGTACGCCTTAGTACGCCTTAGTACGCCTTAGTACGCTTTAGTACGCCTTAGTACGCTTTAGTACGCCTTAGTACGCCTTAGTACGCCTTAGTACGCCTTAGTACGCTTTAGTACGCCTTAGTACGCCTTAGTACGCCTTAGTACGCTTTAGTACGCTTTAGTACGCCTTAGTACGCTTTAGTACGCTTTAGTACGCTTTAGAACGCTTTAGTACGCCTTAGTACGCCTTAGTACACCTTAGTACGCTTTAGTACGTTTTAGTACCCTTTAGGACGCTTTAGTACGCCCTAGTACGCCTTAGTACGCCTTAGAACGCTTTAGTACGCTTTAAGATGCTTTAAGACGCTTTAGTACGCCTTAGTACGTTTTAGTACGTTTTAGTACGCCTTAGTACGTTTTAGTATGCTTTAGTACGATTTAAGCCGCTTTAAGACGCTTTAGTACGCTTTAGTACGCTTTAGTACGCCTTAGTACGCCTTAGTACGCCTTAGTACGTTTTAGTACCCTTTAGGACGCTTTAGTACGCCCTAGTACGCCTTAGTACGCCTTAGAACGCTTTAGTACGCTTTAAGATGCTTTAAGACGCTTTAGTACGCCTTAGTACGTTTTAGTACGTTTTAGTACGCCTTAGTACGTTTTAGTATGCTTTAGTACGATTTAAGCCGCTTTAAGACGCTTTAGTACGCTTTAGTACGCTTTAGTACGTTTTAGTACGGTTTAAGACGCTTTAGTACGCCTTAGTACGCCTTAGTACGCCTTAGTACGCTTTAGTACGCTTTAGTACGCCTTAGTACGCCTTAGTACGCCTTAGTACGCCTTAGTACGCTTTTACGCTTAGTACGCTTTAGTACGCCTTAGTACGCTTTAGTACGCTTTAGTACGCTTTAGTACGCTTTAGTACGCCTTAGTACGCCTTAGTACGCTTTAGTACGCTTTAGTACGCCTTAGTACGCTTTAGTACGCTTTAGTACGCTTTAGAACGCCTTAGTACGCCTTAGTATGCCTTAGTACGCTTTAGAACGCCTTAGTACGTTTTAGTACCCTTTAGGACGCTTTAGTACGCCCTAGTACGCCTTAGTACGCCTTAGTACGTTTTAGTATGCTTTAGTACGCTTTAAGATGCTTTAAGACGCTTTAGTACGCCTTAGTACGTTTTAGTACCCTTTAGGACGCTTTAGGACGCCTTAGTACGCCTTAGTACGTTTTAGTACGCCTTAGTACGCTTTAGTACGCTTTAGTACGCCTTAGTACGCCTTAGTACGTTTTAGTACGCTTTAGTATGCTTTAGTATGCTTTAGTACGCCTTAGTACGCCTTAGTACGCTTTAGTACGCCTTAGTACGTTTTAGTATGCTTTAGTACGATTTAAGCCGCTTTAAGACGTTTTAGTACGCTTTAAGACGCTTTAGTACGCCTTAGTACGCTTTAGTACGCCTTAGTACGCTTTAGTACGCTTTAGTACGCTTTAGTACGCCTTAGTACGCCTTAGTACGCCTTAGTACGCCTTAGTACGCTTTAGTACGCTTTAGTACGCTTTAGTACGCCTTAGTACGCTTTAGTACGCTTTAGTACGCCTTAGTACGCCTTAGTACGCTTTAGTACGCTTTAGTACGCTTTAGTACGCCTTAGTACGCCTTAGTACGCTTTAGTATGCTTTAGTACGCCTTAGTACGCTTTAGTACGCTTTAGTACGCCTTAGTACGCCTTAGTACGCCTTAGTACGCTTTAGTACGCCTTAGTACGCCTTAGTACGCCTTAGTACGCTTTAGTACGCTTTAGTACGCCTTAGTACGCTTTAGTACCCTTTAGGACGCTTTAGTACGCCCTAGTACGCCTTAGTACGCCTTAGAACGCTTTAGTACGCTTTAAGATGCTTTAAGACGCTTTAGTACGCCTTAGTACGTTTTAGTACGTTTTATTACGCCTTAGTACGTTTTAGTATGCTTTAGTACGATTTAAGCCGCTTTAAGACGCTTTAGTACGCTTTAGTACGCCTTAGTACGCCTTAGTACGCCTTAGTACGCTTTAGTACGCCTTAGTACGCCTTAGTACGCCTTAGTACGCCTTAGTACGCCTTAGTACGCTTTAGTACGCTTTAGTACGCCTTAGTACGCTTTAGTACGCCTTAGTACGCTTTAGTACGCCTTAGTACGCTTTAGTACCCTTTAGGACGCTTTAGTACGCCCTAGTACGCCTTAGTACGCCTTAGTACGTTTTAGTATGCTTTAGTACGCTTTAGGACGCCTTAGTACGCCTTAGTACGTTTTAGTACGCCTTAGTACGCTTTAGTATGCCTTAGTACGCTTTAGTACGCTTTAGTACGCTTTAGTACGCTTTAGGACGCCTTAGTACGCCTTAGTACGTTTTAGTACGCCTTAGTACGCTTTAGTATGCCTTAGTACGCCTTAGTACGCCTTAGTACGCCTTAGTACGCCTTAGTACGCCTTAGTACGTTTTAGTACGCCTTAGTACGTTTTAGTACGCCTTAGTACCCTTTAGTACGCCTTAGTACGCCTTAGTACGCCTTAGTACGCCTTAGTACGCCTTAGTACGCTTTAGTACGCTTTAGTACGCTTTAGTACGCCTTAGTACGCCTTAGTACGCCTTAGTACGCCTTAGTACGTTTTAGTAAGCCTTAGTACGTTTTAGTACGCCTTAGTACGCTTTAGTACGCCTTAGTACGCCTTAGTACGCCTTAGTACGCCTTAGTACGCCTTAGTACGCCTTAGTACGTTTTAGTACGCCTTAGTACGCTTTAGTACGCTTTAGTACGCTTTAGTACGCCTTAGTACGCCTTAGTACGCCTTAGTACGTTTTAGTACGCCTTAGTACGTTTTAGTACGCCTTAGTACGCTTTAGTATGCCTTAGTACGCCTTAGTACGCCTTAGTACGCCTTAGTACGCTTTAGTACGCTTTAGTACGCTTTAGTACGCCTTAGTACGCCTTAGTACGCTTTAGAACGCTTTAGTACGCCTTAGTACGCCTTAGTACGCTTTAGAACGCTTTAGTACGCCTTAGTACGCTTTAGTACGCTTTAGAACGCTTTAGTACGCCTTAGTACGCCTTAGTACGCTTTAGTACGTTTTAGTACGCCTTAGTACGCCTTAGTACGCTTTAGTACCCTTTAGGACGCTTTAGTACGCCCTAGTACGCCTTAGTACGCCTTAGAACGCTTTAGTACGCTTTAAGTTGCTTTAAGACGCTTTAGTACGCCTTAGTACGTTTTAGTACGTTTTAGTACGCCTTAGTACGTTTTAGTATGCTTTAGTACGATTTAAGCCGCTTTAAGACGCTTTAGTACGCTTTAGTACGTTTTAGTACGCTTTAAGACGCTTTAGTACGCCTTAGTACGCTTTAGTACGCTTTAGTACGCTTTAGTACGCCTTAGTACGCCTTAGTACGCCTTAGTACGCCTTAGTACGCTTTAGTACGCCTTAGTACGCCTTAGTACGCCTTAGTACGCCTTAGTACGCTTTAGTACGCCTTAGTACGCCTTAGTACGCTTTAGTACGCTTTAGTACGCTTTAGTACGCCTTAGTACGCCTTAGTATGCCTTAGTACGCTTTAGAACGCTTTAGTACGCCTTAGTACGCTTTAGTACGCTTTAGAACGCTTTAGTACGCCTTAGTACGCCTTAGTACGCTTTAGAACGCTTTAGTACGCCTTAGTACGCCTTAGTACGCCTTAGTACGCTTTAGAACGCTTTAGTACGCCTTAGTACGCTTTAGTACGCTTTAGTACGCTTTAGAACGCCTTAGTACGCCTTAGTACGCTTTAGAACGCTTTAGTACGCCTTAGTACGCTTTAGTACGCTTTAGTACGCCTTAGTACGCCTTAGTACGCTTTAGAACGCCTTAGTACGTTTTAGTACCCTTTAGGACGCTTTAGTACGCCCTAGTACGCCTTAGTACGCCTTAGTACGTTTTAGTATGCTTTAGTACGCTTTAAGATGCTTTAAGACGCTTTAGTACGCTTTAAGATGCTTTAAGACGCTTTAGTACGCCTTAGTACGTTTTAGTACGTTTTAGTACGTTTTAGTACGCTTTAGTACGTTTTAGTACGGTTTAAGGCGCTTTAGTACGCCTTAGTACGCCTTAGTACGCCTTAGTACGCTTTAGTACGCCTTAGTACGCCTTAGTACGCCTTAGTACGCCTTAGTACGCCTTAGTACGCCTTAGTACGCTTTAGTACGCTTTAGTACGCCTTAGTACGCTTTAGTACGCTTTAGTACGCTTTAGAACGCCTTAGTACGCCTTAGTACGCCTTAGTACGCCTTAGTACGCTTTAGAACGCCTTAGTACGTTTTAGTACCCTTTAGGACGCTTTAGTACGCCCTAGTACGCCTTAGTACGCCTTAGTACATTTTAGTATGCTTTAGGACGCTTTAGGACGCCTTAGTACGCCTTAGTACGTTTTAGTATGCCTTAGTACGCCTTAGTACGCCTTAGTACGCCTTAGTACGTTTTAGTATGCTTTAGTACGATTTAAGCCGCTTTAAGACGCTTTAGTACGCTTTAGTACGTTTTAGTACGCTTTAGTACGCCTTAGTACGCTTTAGTACGCCTTAGTACGCTTTAGTACGCCTTAGTACGCCTTAGTACGCCTTAGTACGCCTTAGTACGCTTTAGTACGCTTTAGTACGCTTTAGTACGCCTTAGTACGCCTTAGTACGCTTTAGAACGCTTTAGTACGCCTTAGTACGCCTTAGTACGCCTTAGTACGCTTTAGAACGCTTTAGTACGCCTTAGTACGCTTTAGAACGCTTTAGTACGCCTTAGTACGCTTTAGTACGCCTTAGTACGCTTTAGTACGCCTTAGTACGCCTTAGTACGCCTTAGTACGCCTTAGTACGCTTTAGTACGCTTTAGTACGCTTTAGTACGCCTTAGTACGCCTTAGTACGCTTTAGAACGCTTTAGTACGCCTTAGTACGCCTTAGTACGCCTTAGTACGCTTTAGAACGCTTTAGTACGCCTTAGTACGCTTTAGAACGCTTTAGTACGCCTTAGTACGCCTTAGTACGCCTTAGTACGCTTTAGAACGCTTTAGTACGCCTTAGTACGCTTTAGTACGCTTTAGAACGCCTTAGTACGCCTTAGTACGCCTTAGTACGCCTTAGTACGCTTTAGAACGCCTTAGTACGCCTTAGTACGCTTTAGAACGCTTTAGTACGCCTTAGTACGCTTTAGAACGCTTTAGTACGCCTTAGTACGCTTTAGTACGCCTTAGTACGTTTTAGTACGCTTTAGTACGCTTTAGAACGCTTTAGTACACTTTACGACGGTTTAGTTTCAGTTAGAGAGTCACTGTCTCTAACTGATCTCTAAGGTCCTATCTCTAATGTCCTATCTCTAATGTCCTATCTCTAAGGTCCTATCTCTAATGTCCTATATCTAAGGTCCTATCTCTAAGGTCCTATCTCTAAGGTCCTATCTCTAAGGTCCTATCTCTAAGGTCCTATCTCTAATGTCCTATCTCTAAGGTCCTATCTCTAATGTCCTATCTCTAAGGTCCTATCTCTAAGGTCCTATCTCTAATGTCCTATCTCTAAGGTCCTATCTCTAAGGTCCTATCTCTAATGTCCTATCTCTAAGGTCCTATCTCTAAGGTCCTATCTCTAATGTCCTATCTCTAAGGTCCTATCTCTAAGGTCCTATCTCTAATGTCCTATCTCTAAGGTCCTATCTCTAAGGTCCTATCTCTAAGGTCCTATCTCTAAGGTCCTATCTCTAATGTCCTATCTCTAAGGTCCTATCTCTAAGGTCCTATCTCTAAGGTCCTATCTCTAAGGTCCCATCTCTAAGGTCCTATCTCTAAGGTCCTATCTCTAAGGTCCTATCTCTAAGGTCCTATCTCTAAGGTCCTATCTCTAATGTCCTATCTCTAAGGTCCTATCTCTAATGTCCTATCTCTAAGGTCCTATCTCTAATGTCCTATCTCTAAGGTCCTATCTCTAAGGTCCTATCTCTAATGTCCTATCTCTAAGGTCCTATCTCTAAGGTCCTATCTCTAATGTCCTATCTCTAAGGTCCTATCTCTAAGGTCCTATCTCTAAGGTCCTATCTCTAAGGTCCCATCTCTAAGGTCCTATCTCTAATGTCCTATCTCTAAGGTCCTATCTCTAAGGTCCTATCTCTAATGTCCTATCTCTAAGGTCCTATCTCTAAGGTCCTATCTCTAATGTCCTATCTCTAAGGTCCTATCTCTAAGGTCCTATCTCTAATGTCCTATCTCTAAGGTCCTATCTCTAATGTCCTATCTCTAAGGTCCTATCTCTAAGGTCCTATCTCTAATGTCCTATCTCTAAGGTCCTATCTCTAAGGTCCTATCTCTAAGGTCCTATCTCTAAGGTCCCATCTCTAAGGTCCTATCTCTAAGGTCCTATCTCTAAGGTCCTATCTCTAAGGTCCTATCTCTAAGGTCCTATCTCTAATGTCCTATCTCTAAGGTCCTATCTCTAATGTCCTATCTCTAAGGTCCTATCTCTAAGGTCCTATCTCTAATGTCCTATCTCTAAGGTCCTATCTCTAAGGTCCTATCTCTAATGTCCTATCTCTAAGGTCCTATCTCTAAGGTCCTATCTCTAATGTCCTATCTCTAAGGTCCTATCTCTAAGGTCCTATCTCTAAGGTCCTATCTCTAAGGTCCCATCTCTAAGGTCCCATCTCTAAGTTCTGACCAGAGCCTTGCGGTGCTTGTAGATGAAGTCCTCGGGGGAGGAGGCCCAGCGGGGCAGGATGACATCATCCACCCGTTCTTTAGAAATCTGCAGTCGTCCCAGATCAAAGCCTGGATCAAACAAAACAATGAGCTTAAAAAACTAAATGGATAAAGTTTATTTCTTTATTTTTACCATTTTGATTTTCAAGGAATTCTGGGAAATAGAAGAATTCTGGGATGAGCTCCTTGACGTCGTTGGGGTTCTCCATCAGAGTTTGCCACGTCCCAGGAATGGAGTGGAACTGTCTGTCCGCACAGTCAAAGCTACAGGACACAAAGTATTTATTTTTTTATTATTTATACTTTATTAAGGACTCACATGCAAGCACAGGATCCATAGCTAAGAATAATGAAAGAAAAGTAAAAAAAAAAAAAACAAAAAACAGAACAGAGTTAAAACACACATAGTAATCACATATTCACATATTTAGACCAAGTCACACATACAGAGAAGCCAGTGACTCCAGAGCAAAGAAGTGAACCTGACTGAGCTAATGTAAGGACAAACCAGGGACTGTACAATAGCATTAGGCACCCTCACCACTCTACACATGAACCGATAGTAGCAGTGACGTAGGGCAGCAGGAAAGGAGCGCACCCTGCACTCAGCAAACATCTGACTCGCACTACTGTGTCTGGGGATCTTCAACAGCATCCTCATCGAGTCATTATAGGCAACAGTTAACTTCTGCAAACTGGCCTGCTTATAGCTCCGCCATAGTTGGGCTGTGTATAAGGGAGCACAAAAAGATTGGAACAGGGAGGTTTTAACATTCACAGAGCACATGTTAAACTTTCTGACCAGCATGTTGGATTGGCCATACAGTTTACATCTCTGTCTGTGTATATCCCGGTCGTCTGTGAGGTCACTGCATATGTAATGGCCAAGGTACTTTACCTCCTCACTGACATTTAGAGCATTACCACATAGGGAGAATGCAGGAAATACAGATTTTATGTCATTTTTTATCCTCACAATCATGATGAAGCTTTTACTAGAGTTATATTTTATATCATTTTGAAGACCGTACTCAGAGCATATCTTGAGGAGCTGCTGAAGTCCTGCACTGTACGGACTGAGCACAACCAGGTCATCGGCATACATGAGGTGGTTAATCACTCTGCCTCCCACAACACACCCAGTATTACAGTGATTGAGCTGTACAGATAAATCGTCCATATAGATGTTAAACAACAGGAGGGACATCACACTACCCTGCCGGACTCCATTACTGACCTTGAATGAGTCTGAAACTGACCCACCCCACTTCACCCGCATACTCTGCTGTGAGTACCAAAACATGAGGACCCTAATAAGGTAGCCAGGGACACCTCTATTAGATAACTTCCTGAAAAGCCTCTCATGATTAATCCTATCGAATGCTTTGGATGCATCTAAGAAACAGGTGAAAATTGTGGAACCTTGACTGTGGTACTTGTCCAGAATTTCCTTAAGGGCAAAAATACACAGGTCAGTACCATGCTCTTGTTTGAATCCAAACTGGTTTGCAGCTGTATAAAGGTATGGTTCAAGTCTGTACAGAATGATCCTCTCAAAAACCTTGGCCACACAACTGGCCAAGGCAATAGGCCGATAGTTGTCCTTACTGTTGAGTTTCCCAGCCTTGTCTTTGATTACTGGGACAAGTAAGACTGACATAAGTGACACAGGCAAAACCCCATGAACAAAAAAACTAGTAAAACATAGAGCAAGAAGTGGGTATAACTTTTTGCTTGCATATTTTAGGTGCTCAGATGAAACTGCATCTGGTCCACATGACTTGTTACTCTTCAATGTTAAAACAGCATTAAAAACCTCAAGTGGAGTTACGATCACACCATCATTATTATCAACAGCCCCTATAATAGCATTATTGTCTTTACCACAATTATACAATTCATAATAATATTTCATCCACAATTTACATATATTGTCCGAACCAGTTACTCCGTCAATATCACAGGGAAGAGAAGTCTTGCAACTGTTCATCGTTCTAACTTCTTTCCAAAAGTCAAAGAAGTTGTTGTTTTTCAGTTTGGATGCAAAAGAATCTGCTCTTAGGCGATTCTCATTCCGCTTTATATAGCGCAAGGCACATTTGAATTTGGCATTTGCACGTTTCTTTTGTTCAAACAGTGACCCACTCCTGTGCTTCCCAGCTTCTGTCCAAGCTTTAAATGCACACCGAGCGTCCGCATGAGCTCCTTCCACGTACATATTCCATCCAGGTTTACCACTGTGGGTGTGCTTTTTATGTTTACTGAGAGGTCTACCAGCTGCAATGAGGGCCTCAGTGACACCATTGTATAGTGAACATATTTGAGAGCAGTGCTCCTGACTTCTGCAATTAATGTCACGGCACAAAATGGCATCTTTGGGCACCTCGATACTGCTCAAGCACCCATGTGTCCTATTGGTGAAGGCAAAGATGTTCTCATCCGATAGTTTTGACCAGTCCAGAGTGTCTGTGTTGGGACATACTTCATTAGGTGTTACTTTTGGGATGTTTCCCAGGTTACATTTGAGAATAAATGGCATATGATCAGATATTGCCAGGTCATATAAAATCTGCATGCTGGTGATGGTGGTATGCCCATCCGTAGTACTTAGGCAATGATCAAGCCAAGATGTGGTGTGCCAGGCATCGCTAACATACGTGTAGCTTCCTTCTGGCAGGCAAACCTCACTAGATAGTATAAGGCCATTATCAGCACAAAATAGTTTTAAATGTTTAGCAAATATTGATTTGTCATCAGCGATATCCGCATTCATATCTCCCACAACAATTATACATGTTGAGTCAATGGCATTCATGAATGTTGAGATGCTGGCAAGACATTTGACATACTCATCCTCATTTTGTGCACACTCATAAGGTGTATAAATGTTTAGAATTACTATCTTACTGCTATCACAATGCACTTCAAGGCCAATAGCCCAGTTTACCCCCAGCCTGAGCACCTTGACCATATTGTCATATTTCTTATGCCATAGAACAGCGACCCCTCCTGGTATTCTGCCTTTAACATGTTTAGTATTTAGGTCAGTGGTGGACTCCCCTGCCCCATGGAAGTCCTTGTGTACACTGGTCAAAAATGTCTCACACATCACAGGTTTCTAATAGTTTATCCACTATGAGACGGCGTGCTCTGTCTCCATCACTATGCCCCACACGCAGTCCGCGCGCATTATAGGATACCACTGAAAAAGCCATGTTGAGTGTTAACCATTATACGCATTGGTCACGTCACTCTCCACTGCTGCACTACCGTGTTCTGGTGAGGTATCCCTCACCGCACCAGACATCCCTGCTCCATGAATTCCACCAGCCCTGCGTGGTTCATAGTAGCGGCCACAAAGATGCCAGCCGGCCATAGATCTGGGTCATAGAAACACGCGACATCGGAGCATTCTGCCGTGACGTGAAATGAGCTGTACCGGCTCTGAATTGTTGCAATCTTTCTACACACGACTGAGTTGTTGTTAAGTTTCTCCGCCAGGTAGCCACATAAAGTTTCAGCATCAAGCGCCGGGTCAAAGCGGGTAGCAAACACACTCACCAGCTTAGATGTAACCACCTTGATCGTGCTTGCGGTGCTTGTCCCAGTAATTCCAACTTTCCTTCAATCTTTCCCTGCAGCTTGGGGTGGTTTCGAGCTCAGTTGAGGCCCTTGTTTCAGTCGCCGGCCCGTTTTGACAACAGTGGTCCACTCCCGAGTTGAGGCGCTAGCACCCGACTCAGTGCTTATGCCCGCCCGGTTCTGCGCCGCAATTGGGTCCGATACGCACACAGCAGGGGCGCGCATAGTTCCACTGGACTCTAGGCTAGAATCCGGGCTGGATTGAGCCCCCTCAATCAGTCCTACCCGGCGTTCGATAGCCTCTGAAGCTTGTCGCAGGTTTTCGCTAACTTTAGCCTGCTCCTCGGACGCCAGCCTTACTGACAGGACGTCCCGGCTGAGTTGCTCCACCCGGCTGAGAAGCGCGGAGGCGTCCAGACTCCCAAATCCAACAATAGGCAGCTCATCCAAATAATGCGAAACAAACCGAGGGATGTTTTCGCCAGATTCATTGAGCACTTTCAAACAAGCCTTGATGTTGTTTATATCCTTCTGCGGGCCTTTGTGTGCAATGTTGCGCAGAGATGTTTTAGGACAAACGTCAAACAGGATTCGTTTGGAGTCCTCAATCCATTCCGACGAGAAATGTCTTGTTGCGAGCATTATAAGTTCATCTTGCGTCAATATATGCATTTTGACAGCAAGGAAGTTTAACAACTCATCTTCAACAATAATTAACCCACTGGAAGTTTTGTAGATCTCAGGTTTTTCGTTTCTTCGAGCACCGCCACTATCACCACTCGCGCCTGGCTCCGCCATGACGAGAGGATATATATGTTTTTATATATACAACACCAGGACATCAGGATATATATATATATATATATATATATATATATATATATATATATATATATATATATACATATATACATATATACATATATATATATATACATATATACATATATATATACACTTAACCCCACTTTGCCCAAAGCCCCCACTGAAAGATCAAGGCTATGCTCACAGTCAGAGAGCAGCCGTCCTCCTGTGGACTCACCAC
Source organism: Knipowitschia caucasica (assembly GCA_964034765.1). Classification (NCBI taxonomy): domain Eukaryota; kingdom Metazoa; phylum Chordata; class Actinopteri; order Gobiiformes; family Gobiidae; genus Knipowitschia; species Knipowitschia caucasica. The sequence goes on from OZ035844.1 coordinate 23,053,926, forward strand.
CTGCAGAGGGTCAGTGAGGGGCTGGTGCTATGAGACTTGGGTGGCATCTCTGACTGCCACCCCCCTGACCCAGAAATGGATTAAAGGGTAGAAGATGGATGGATGGATGGATGGATTTATATATATATATATATATATATATATATCTCAGTGGGGGCGGGTCCCAGCTCAAAAGTGGCCAAAATGACGTGCGCTGACATGCTGCAATACCACCCCGGGCCTGTGGGGGTGGACCCTGACATGCTGCAATACCACCCCGGGCCTGTGGGGGTGGACCCTGACATGCTGCAGTACCACCCCGGGCCTGTGGGGGTGGACCCTGACATGCTGCAGTACCACCCCGGGCCTGTGGGGGTGGACCCTGACATGCTGCAGTACCACCCCGGGCCTGTGGGGGTGGACCCTGACATGCTGCAGTACCACCCCGGGCCTGTGGGGGTGGACCCTGACATGCTGCAGTACCACCCCGGGCCTGTGGGGGTGGACCCTGACATGCTGCAGTACCACCCCGGGCCTGTGGGGGTGGACCCTGACATGCTGCAGTACCACCCCGGGCCTGTGGGGGTGGACCCTGACATGCTGCAGTACCACCCCGGGCCTGTGGGGGTGGACCCTGACATGCTGCAGTACCACCCCGGGCCTGTGGGGGTGGACCCTGACATGCTGCAGTACCACCCCGGGCCTGTGGGGGTGGACCCTGACATGCTGCAGTACCACCCCGGGCCTGTGGGGGTGGACCCTGACATGCTGCAGTACCACCCCGGGCCTGTGGGGGTGGACCCTGACATGCTGCAGTACCACCCCGGGCCTGTGGGGGTGGACCCTGACATGCTGCAATACCACCCCGGGCCTGTGGGGGTGGACCCTGACATGCTGCAGTACCACCCCGGGCCTGTGGGGGTGGACCCTGACATGCTGCAGTACCACCCCGGGCCTGTGGGGGTGGACCCAGAAGTAGAATTAGCCAATGCTAACATATATGGCCCAAAGCTCCGTTCCACATGTGTGTCAATGCTGAGTGTTCTGGTCCACTCTAGTTTAGTCGCTGTGAATTTTTGAAGTCTCTCAAATGAATGGAGCTCTCGCAGCTGACGCACAGATGTGTTTTTTCACAATTTTCCTGTGGGCGGGACCACTCGCGGCCATTTTGGATAGCTCCAGTAGAGCACATTTTTTGGCCCATTAGTTAGAACGGCGGAGATAGACATGACTCTGTCCGTTAATATATACAGTCTATGATAAATATATGTGGTTCCTACAGATGTGGTTCTTACAGATGTGGTTCCTACAGATGTGGTTCTTACAGATGTGGTTCTTACAGATGTGGTTCCTACAGATGTGGTTCCTACAGATGTGGTTCTTACAGATGTGGTTCCTACAGATGTGGTTCTTACAGATGTGGTTCCTACATATGTGGTTCTTACAGATGTGGTTCTTACAGATGTGGTTCTTACAGAGGTTCTTACAGATGTGGTTCCTACAGATGTGGTTCCTACAGAGGTTCTTACAGATGTGGTTCTTACAGATGTGGTTCCTACAGAGGTTCTTACAGATGTGGTTCCTACAGATGTGGTTCTTACAGATGTGGTTCTTACAGATGTGGTTCCTACAGAGGTTCTTACAGATGTGGTTCCTACAGAGGTTCTTACAGATGTGGTTCCTACAGATGTGGTTCCTACAGATGTGGTTCTTACAGATGTGGTTCCTACAGATGTGGTTCTTACAGATGTGGTTCCTACAGATGTGGTTCCTACAGATGTGGTTCTTACAGATGTGGTTCTTACAGAGGTTCTTACAGATGTGGTTCCTACAGATGTGGTTCTTACAGATGTGGTTCCTACAGATGTGGTTCCTACAGATGTGGTTCTTACAGATGTGGTTCCTACAGATGTGGTTCCTACAGAGGTTCTTACAGATGTGGTTCCTACAGAGGTTCTTACAGATGTGGTTCCTACAGATGTGGTTCTTACAGATGTGGTTCCTACAGATGTGGTTCTTACAGATGTGGTTCTTACAGATGTGGTTCCTACAGATGTGGTTCCTACAGATGTGGTTCTTACAGATGTGGTTCCTACAGATGTGGTTCCTACAGATGTGGTTCTTACAGATGTGGTTCCTACAGATGTGGTTCTTACAGATGTGGTTCTTACAGATGTGGTTCCTACAGATGTGGTTCTTACAGATGTGGTTCCTACAGATGTGGTTCCTACAGATGTGGTTCTTACAGATGTGGTTCTTACAGATGTGGTTCCTACAGATGTGGTTCCTACAGATGTGGTTCCTACAGATGTGGTTCCTACAGATGTGGTTCTTACAGATGTGGTTCTTACAGATGTGGTTCCTACAGATGTGGTTCCTACAGATGTGGTTCTTACAAATGTGGTTCTTACAAATGTGGTTCCTACAGATGTGGTTCCTACAGAGGTGGTTCTTACAGATGTGGTTCTTACAAATGTGGTTCCTACAGATGTGGTTCCTACAGATGTGGTTCTTACAGATGTGGTTCTTACAGATGTGGTTCTTACAGATGTGGTTCCTACAGATGTGGTTCTTACAGATGTGGTTCTTACAAATGTGGTTCTTACAGATGTGGTTCCTACAGAGGTGGTTCTTACAGATGTGGTTCTTACAAATGTGGTTCCTACAGAGGTGGTTCTCACAGATGTGGTTCTTACAGATGTGGTTCCTACAGAGGTTCTTACAGATGTGGTTCCTACAGAGGTTCTTACAGATGTGGTTCTTACAGAGGTTCTTACAGATGTGGTTCCTACAGAGGTTCTTACAGATGTGGTTCCTACAGAGGTTCTTACAGATGTGGTTCCTACAGAGGTTCTTACAGATGTGGTTCTTACAAATGTGGTTCCTACAGAGGTGGTTCTTACAGATGTGGTTCCTACAAATGTGGTTCCTACAGATGTGGTTCCTACAGATGTGGTTCTTACAGATGTGGTTCTTACAAATGTGGTTCTTACAAATGTGGTTCCTACAGAGGTGGTTCTCACAGATGTGGTTCTTACAGATGTGGTTCCTACAGAGGTTCTTACAGATGTGGTTCCTACAGAGGTTCTTACAGATGTGGTTCCTACAGAGGTTCTTACCGGCCGCTCTGCAGCTGGATGTGCAGGGAGGTGAAGGGCTCGACCCGCAGTAGGTAGTGCATGACTCCTGCAGCGTTGGAATAGTGAGTCCCAAAGTGGAAGCGGTCGATGGTCCCTGTGGGGTCCTCGAAACTCTCATATCTAAACATCAGAAAAATCTTAAAGCTGGGGTACCTAACTAAGTAAATACTGTATCAGACTTGTAAGAAAGACCCTGTGAGCTACTATTTGACCCTTTGGACTGAGAGGAACTGGTTTTGTTTGAAAGTGAGTTTCTTAAATCCAGAAAAATGCCTAAACACAAACTCTATGTTAGAATATTACAGAAAATATCCAATCATTGTTGAATAAAAAGATTATGACTTTTCTATAATGTGTTTCTACAAAGAAGATCTAAGTTTGTCTACAAATAAATAATACTTTAAACGTAGATAAATAAGCTCCTGTATAATATATAAGAATAATAAGCACTTACTTTTCCCTCACAGCTTTTGCGTTGCGTTCATTAATGACAGCGATTGGTTTAGAAAGATCCCGGAAAACTCCAGGGTCCGACAGGTCCAGCTCCTCAGACGTGTAGTCGGAGAGAACCCAGGGAAACTACAGCACATGAGAATAATAATAATAATGTTCTGAAGTAAATAACATAATAATAACAATAATAATGTTCTAAACTACAGCACATAATAATAATAATAATAATGTTCTAAACTACAGCACATGAGAATAATAATTATAATAATGTTCTAAACTACAGCACATAATAATAATAATAATGTTCTAAACTACAGCACATGAGAATAATAATTATAATAATAATAATGTTCTAAACTACAGCACATGAGAATAATAATAATAATAATAATAATGTTCTAAACTACAGCACATGAGAATAATAATTATAATAATAATAATGTTCTAAACTACAGCACATGAGAATAATAATAATAATAATGTTCTAAACTACAGCACATGAGAATAATAATTATAATAATAATAATGTTCTAAACTACAGCACATGAGAATAATAATAATAATAATAATGTTCTAAACTACAGCACATGAGAATAATAATAATAATAATAATGTTCTAAACTACAGCACATGAGAATAATTATAATAATAATAATGTTCTAAAACAGCACAGAATATAATAATAATAATAATAAATAATAAATGTTCTAAACTACAGCACATGAGAATAATTATAATAATAATAATGTTCTAAACTACAGCACATGAGAATAATAATTATAATAATAATGTTCTAAACTACAGCACATGAGAATAATAATTATAATAATAATAATGTTCTAAACTACAGCACATGAGAATAATAATTATAATAATAATAATGTTCTAAACTACAGCACATGAGAATAATAATTATAATAATAATAATGTTCTAAACTACAGCACATGAGAATAATAATAATAATAATAATAATGTTCTAAACTTAAGGTGCGTTCAGACCAAACGTTTTCTGCGGCAAAATCGCGTCTGAGTCTTGGGACAAATTGTGGTAGACGCTGTCACAGAGCATCTTGGAGGCGCGTCACACGCCTCCAGGACACTAGAGGGCAGCGTTCTGGAGCCGCGTCACATGCCTCCAGGACACTAGAGGGCAGCGTTCTGGAGCTGCGTCACACGCCTCCAGGACACTAGAGGGCAGCGTTCTGGAGCCGCGTCACACGCCTCCAGGACACTAGAGGGCAGCGTTCTGGAGCCGCGTCACATGCCTCCAGGACACTAGAGGGCAGCGTTCTGGAGCTGCGTCACACGCCTCCAGGACACTAGAGGGCAGCGTTCTGGAGCCGCGTCACACGCCTCCAGGACACTAGAGGGCAGCGTTCTGGAGCCGCGTCACATGCCTCCAGGACACTAGAGGGCAGCGTTCTGGAGCCGCGTCACACGCCTCCAGGACACTAGAGGGCAGCGTTCTGGAGCCGCGTCACATGCCTCCAGGACACTAGAGGGCAGCGTTCTGGAGCCGCGTCACATGCCTCCAGGACACTAGAGGGCAGCGTTCTGGAGCCGCGTCACATGCCTCCAGGACACTAGAGGGCAGCGTTCTGGAGCCGCGTCACACAGGTCTGCTTTGTTGCCAACACAACTCGGAGAGGGAAGGACACGGGAGCCAGGATTAAGGTAAAAGTGTAAAATACGCTTTAATAAAAAGTTACATAAAAGTTAATTCTAATAACATGTGAGGCGAGAAATACCCCCCTCTATTGTCATATCGGAGGTCTGTTTGGGGATCAAATAGAACATTGTCGGACCTTTCTCCAGTGCAGAGAGCGGGGGTCGGGCAGTGCTCAATGCGGGGACACATCAGTGGAGCTCACACAAGCTTCATTCTGAAAATCTGAGGCTTTTGTTACGGACTTTCTCTGTTATAACAATTGTATTGGCAGTAATCATTCGTTTTTACTTTAGAGATATTGTATGTAAACAATGCACACATGTGATAAATGATATGATTGATTTACTTGCTATGGCCTCGTTTGTGCATCACTTACATAAATGTAATAACGTGTGTTTTCTGATGAGAAAGGAATATCCATGGATCTATAATAATAATATCCATGGATCTATAATGATAATATCCATGGATCTATAATGATAATATCCATGGATCTATAATAATAATATCCATGGATCTATAATAATAATATCCATGGATCTATAATGATAATATCCATGGATCTATAATAATAATATCCATGGATCTATAATAATAATATCCATGGATCTATAATAATAATATCCATGGATCTATAATGATAATATCCATGGATCTATAATAATAATATCCATGGATCTATAATAATAATATCCATGGATCTATAATAATAAATCCATGGATCTATAATAATATCCATGGATCTATAATATAATATCCATGGATCTATAATAATAATATCCATGGATCTATAATAATAATATCCATGGATCTATAATAATAATATCCATGGATCTATAATAATAATATCCATGGATCTATAATAATAATATCCATGGATCTATAATAATAATATCCATGGATCTATAATAATAATATCCATGGATCTATAATAATAATATCCATGGATCTATAATAATAATATCCATGGATCTATAATAATAATATCCATGGATCTATAATAATAATATCCATGGATCTATAATAATAATATCCATGGATCTATAATAATAATATCCATGGATCTATAATAATAATATCCATGGATCTATAATAATAATATCCATGGATCTATAATAATAATATCCATGGATCTATAATAATAATATCCATGGATCTATAATAATAATATCCATGGATCTATAATAATAATATCCATGGATCTATAATAATAATATCCATGGATCTATAATAATAATATCCATGGATCTATAATAATAATATCCATGGATCTATAATAATAATATCAATGGATCTATAATAATAATATCCATGGATCTATAATAATAATATCCATGGATCTATAATAATAATATCAATGGATCTATAATAATAATATCAATGGATCTATAATAATAATATCCATGGATCTATAATAATAATATCAATGGATCTATAATAATAATATCCATGGATCTATAATAATAATATCATGGATCTATAATAATAATATCCATGGATCTATAATAATAATATCCATGGATCTATAATAATAATATCCATGGATCTATAATAATAATATCCATGGATCTATAATAATAATATCCATGGATCTATAATAATAATATCCATGGATCTATAATAATAATATCCATGGATCTATAATAATAATATCCATGGATCTATAATAATAATATCCATGGATCTATAATAATAATATCCATGGATCTATAATAATAATATCCATGGATCTATAATAATAATATCCATGGATCTATAATAATAATATCCATGGATCTATAATAATAATATCCATGGATCTATTATAACGGACATCAGTAAAAAGCAGTTGAACACAGGAAAGGCCTAGAACTGCTCTTTTTGAAGTCTTGAAAAGCAACAGACTGTTACTGATCAGAGTTGAATGTATTCCATTAGAACAAATATGTACTTGTGTCAATAAGACTCTTTACACTTCAGACACAAAACACTACATTATAACAACACCAACAAGTTTTATTTTTTATTTCCAGGCTCTCTATGAAGGTGTCAGAGGCAGACGCCCAGGACTCTGCTGCTGCTCCTCCTGCTGCTGCTGCTGCTGCTGCTCCTCCTGCTGCTCCTCCTGCTGCTGCTGCTGCTGCTGCTCCTGCTGCTCCTCCTGCTCCTGCTGCTCCTGCTGCCGCTGCTGCTCCTGCTCCTCCTGCTGCTCCTGCTCCTCCTGCTGCTGCTGCTGCTCCTGCTCCTCCTGCTGCTGCTGCTGCTCCTGCTGCTCCTGCTGCTGCTGCTCCTCCTGCTCCTGCTGCTCCTGCTGCTGCTGCTCCTCCTGCTGCTCCTCCTCCTGCTCCTCCTGCTCCTCCTGCTCCTCCTGCTGCTCCTCCTGCTGCTGCTCCTGCTGCTCCTCCTCCTGCTGCTGCTGCTGCTCCTCCTGCTGCTGCTCCTCCTGCTGCTGCTCCTCCTGCTGCTGCTGCTCCTGCTGCTGCTGCTCCTCCTGCTGCTGCTGCTGCTGCTGCTGCTCCTCCTGCTGCTGCTCCTCCTGCTGCTGCTGCTCCTGCTGCTCCTCCTGCTGCTGCTGCTGCTGCTCCTGCTGCTCCTCCTGCTGCTGCTCCTCCTGCTGCTGCTGCTCCTGCTGCTGCTCCTGCTGCTGCTCCTCGTCTTCAGAGATGCAGATCCCACTGTTCTAACTATTCATGACTGATGATTAAATAAAACATGAAAATATGTTTGTTGTAGTTCATATTGTAAATCCGCAGTGAAGCAGGAGGTGATGGAGGTGAAGCAGGAGGTGATGGAGGTGAAGCAGGAGGTGAAGCTGGAGGTGAAGCTGGAGGTGAAGCTGGAGGTGAAGCTGGAGGTGAAGCAGGAGGTGAAGCAGGAGGTGAAGCTGGAGGTGAAGCTGGAGGTGAAGCTGGAGGTGAAGCAGGAGGTGATGGAGGTGAAGCTGGAGGTGAAGGAGGAGGTGATGGAGGTGAAGCAGGAGGTGATGGAGGTGAAGCAGGAGGTGAAGCTGGAGGTGAAGCTGGAGGTGAAGCTGGAGGTGAAGCAGGAGGTGATGGAGGTGAAGCTGGAGGTGAAGGAGGAGGTGATGGAGGTGAAGCAGGAGGTGAAGCTGGAGGTGAAGCAGGAGGTGATGGAGGTGAAGCAGGAGGTGAAGCTGGAGGTGAAGCAGGAGGTGATGGAGGTGAAGCTGGAGGTGAAGCTGGAGGTGAAGCAGGAGGTGATGAAGGTGAAGCTGGAGGTGAAGGAGGAGGTGAAGCTGGAGGTGAAGCAGGAGGTGATGGAGGTGAAGCTGGAGGTGAAGGAGGAGGTGATGGTGTTGCTGTCAGAGAAAGTCTGAATCCATTTCACCAAAAGTCTCTGAAAAAGAACAATCATGTTAAAACATGGACACTGAGGAGGAACAGACACTGAGGAGGAACAGACACTGAGGAGGAACAGACACTGAGGAGGAACAGACACTGAGGAGGAACAGACACTGAGGAGGAACAGACACTGAGGAGGAACAGACACTGAGGAGGAACAGACACTGAGGAGAAACAGACACTGAGGAGAAACAGACACTGAGGAGAAACAGACACTGAGGAGTAACAGACACTGAGGAGTAACAGACACTGAGGAGTAACAGACACTGAGGAGGAACAGACACTGAGGAGTAACAGACACTGAGGAGGAACAGACACTGAGGAGGAACAGACACTGAGGAGGAACAGACACTGAGGAGGAACAGACACTGAGGAGGAACAGACACTGAGGAGGAACAGACACTGAGGAGGAACAGACACTGAGGAGGAACAGACACTGAGGAGGAACAGACACTGAGGAGAAACAGACACTGAGGAGGAACAGACACTGAGGAGGAACAGACACTGAGGAGGAGTAACAGACACTGAGGAGGAACAGACACTGAGGAGGAACAGACACTGAGGAGTAACAGACACTGAGGAGTAACAGACACTGAGGAGTAACAGACACTGAGGAGGAACAGACACTGAGGAGGAACAGACACTGAGGAGTAACAGACACTGAGGAGGAACAGACACTGAGGAGTAACAGACACTGAGGAGTAACAGACACTGAGGAGTAACAGACACTGAGGAGTAACAGACACTGAGGAGTAACAGACACTGAGGAGTAACAGACACTGAGGAGTAACAGACACTGAGGAGGAACAGACACTGAGGAGGAACAGACACTGAGGAGGAACAGACACTGAGGAGGAACAGACACTGAGGAGTAACAGACACTGAGGAGGAACAGACACTGAGGAGGAACAGACACTGAGGAGTAACAGACACTGAGGAGTAACAGACACTGAGGAGTAACAGACACTGAGGAGTAACAGACACTGAGGAGGAACAGACACTGAGGAGTAACAGACACTGAGGAGTAACAGACACTGAGGAGTAACAGACACTGAGGAGTAACAGACACTGAGGAGTAACAGACACTGAGGAGTAACAGACACTGAGGAGTAACAGACACTGAGGAGGAACAGACACTGAGGAGGAACAGACACTGAGGAGGAACAGACACTGAGGAGTAACAGACACTGAGGAGTAACAGACACTGAGGAGGAACAGACACTGAGGAGGAACAGACACTGAGGAGTAACAGACACTGAGGAGTAACAGACACTGAGGAGTAACAGACACTGAGGAGGAGTAACAGACACTGAGGAGGAACAGACACTGAGGAGGAACAGACACTGAGGAGGAGGAACAGACACTGAGGAGTAACAGACACTGAGGAGGAGTAACAGACACTGAGGAGGAACAGACACTGAGGAGGAACAGACACTGAGGAGGAGGAACAGACACTGAGGAGTAACAGACACTGAGGAGTAACAGACACTGAGGAGTAACAGAAGAATAATATAATGGAAATATACACACAAATAAAACTTAGAAGCATAGCTAACCACTTTAAACCTTTTGGAAGTGAGACTGTCAGCTGCAAATGTCCTTTATTAATGACAAAAGAAACATCTGTATAATGTGCTCTTATTTCATTATATTTATCAGACTATTGTATGAAAAGTGCTTCATAATAAGACATTTATATATATATATATATATATATATATATATATATATATATATATATATATATATATATATATATATACAGTAAAATGTTAATTATACAGTATTCCCAGTCTTAGTATGGGATTATACATTATATACACAATCTATTTTATATGAATACAGATAACAGTGTTTACTACATGTTAGCATACTACATGTTAGCCTACTACATGTTAGCATACTACATGTTAGCATACTACATGTTAGCCTGCTACATGTTAGCCTACTACATGTTAGCATACTACATGTTAGCATACTACATGTTAGCCTACTACATGTTAGCCTACTACATGTTAGCATACTACATGTTAGCATACTACATGTTAGCATACTACATGTTAGCATACTACATGTTAGCATACTACATGTTAGCATACTACATGTTAGCATACTACATGTTAGCATACTACATGTTAGCATACTACATGTTAGCATACTACATGTTAGCATGCTACATGTTAGCATGCTACATGTTAGCATGCTACATGTTAGCATACTACATGTTAGCCTACTACATGTTAGAATACTACATGTTAGCATACTACATGTTAGCCTACTACATGTTAGCATACTACATGTTAGCATACTACATGTTAGCCTACTACATGTTAGCCTGCTACATGTTAGCCTGCTACATGTTAGCATGCTACATGTTAGCATGCTACATGTTAGCATGCTACATGTTAGCATGCTACATGTTAGCATACTACATGTTAGAATACTACATGTTAGCATACTACATGTTAGAATACTACATGTTAGCATACTACATGTTAGCATACTACATGTTAGCATACTACATGTTAGCCTACTACATGTTAGAATACTACATGTTAGCATACTACATGTTAGCATACTACATGTTAGAATACTACATGTTTGCATGCTACATGTTAGCATGCTACATGTTAGCATGCTACATGTTAGCCTACTACATGTTAGAATACTACATGTTAGCATACTACATGTTAGCATACTACATGTTAGCATACTACATGTTAGCATACTACATGTTAGCATACTACATGTTAGCATACTACATGTTAGCATACTACATGTTAGCATACTACATGTTAGCATACTACATGTTAGCATACTACATGTTAGCATACTACATGTTAGAATACTACATGTTAGCATACTACATGTTAGCATACTACATGTTAGCATACTACATGTTAGCATACTACATGTTAGCCTACTACATGTTAGCCTACTACATGTTAGCATACTACATGTTAGCATACTACATGTTAGCATACTACATGTTAGCATACTACATGTTAGCATACTACATGTTAGAATACTACATGTTAGCATACTACATGTTAGCATACTACATGTTAGCCTACTACATGTTAGCATACTACATGTTAGCATACTACATGTTAGCATACTACATGTTAGCATACTACATGTTAGCATACTACATGTTAGCATACTACATGTTAGCATGATACATGTTAGCATACTACATGTTAGCATACTACATGTTAGCATACTACATGTTAGCATACTACATGTTAGCATACTACATGTTAGCATACTACATGTTAGAATGCTACATGTTAGCATGCTACATGTTAGCATACTACATGTTAGCATACTACATGTTAGAATACTACATGTTAGCATACTACATGTTAGCATGCTACATGTTAGAATACTACATGTTAGCATACTACATGTTAGCCTACTACATGTTAGCATACTACATGTTAGCATACTACATGTTAGCATACTACATGTTAGCATACTACATGTTAGCATACTACATGTTAGCATACTACATGTTAGCATACTACATGTTAGCATACTACATGTTAGCATACTACATGTTAGCATACTACATGTTAGCATGCTACATGTTAGCATGCTACATGTTAGCATGCTACATGTTAGCATACTACATGTTAGCATACTACATGTTAGCATACTACATGTTAGCATACTACATGTTAGCATACTACATGTTAGCATACTACATGTTAGCATACTACATGTTAGCATACTACATGTTAGCATACTACATGTTAGCATACTACATGTTAGCATACTACATGTTAGCATACTACATGTTAGCATACTACATGTTAGCATACTACATGTTAGCATACTACATGTTAGAATACTACATGTTAGCATGCTACATGTTAGCCTACTACATGTTAGCATGCTACATGTTAGCATACTACATGTTAGCATACTACATGTTAGCATACTACATGTTAGCATACTACATGTTAGAATACTACATGTTAGCATGCTACATGTTAGCCTACTACATGTTAGCATGCTACATGTTAGCATACTACATGTTAGCATACTACATGTTAGCATACTACATGTTAGCATACTACATGTTAGCATACTACATGTTAGAATACTACATGTTAGCATGCTACATGTTAGCATACTACATGTTAGCATACTACATGTTAGCATACTACATGTTAGCATACTACATGTTAGCATACTACATGTTAGAATACTACATGTTAGCATGCTACATGTTAGCATACTACATGTTAGCATACTACATGTTAGCATACTACATGTTAGCCTACTACATGTTAGCATACTACATGTTAGCATACTACATGTTAGCATACTACATGTTAGCCTACTACATGTTAGCATACTACATGTTAGCATACTACATGTTAGCATACTACATGTTAGCATACTACATGTTAGCATACTACATGTTAGCATGCTACATGTTAGCATGCTACATGTTAGCATGCTACATGTTAGCATGCTACATGTTAGCATACTACATGTTAGCATACTACATGTTAGCATACTACATGTTAGCATACTACATGTTAGCATGATACATGTTAGCATACTACATGTTAGCATACTACATGTTAGCATACTACATGTTAGCATGATACATGTTAGCATACTACATGTTAGCATACTACATGTTAGCATACTACATGTTAGCATACTACATGTTAGCATACTACATGTTAGCATACTACATGTTAGCATACTACATGTTAGCATACTACATGTTAGCATACTACATGTTAGCATACTACATGTTAGCATACTACATGTTAGCATACTACATGTTAGCATGCTACATGTTAGCCTACTACATGTTAGCATGCTACATGTTAGCATACTACATGTTAGCATACTACATGTTAGCATACTACATGTTAGCATACTACATGTTAGAATACTACATGTTAGCATGCTACATGTTAGCCTACTACATGTTAGCATGCTACATGTTAGCATACTACATGTTAGCATACTACATGTTAGCATACTACATGTTAGCATACTACATGTTAGCATACTACATGTTAGCATACTACATGTTAGCATACTACATGTTAGAATACTACATGTTAGCATGCTACATGTTAGCATACTACATGTTAGCATACTACATGTTAGCATACTACATGTTAGCATACTACATGTTAGCATTCTACATGTTAGCATACTACATGTTAGCATGCTACATGTTAGCATACTACATGTTAGCATACTACATGTTAGCATACTACATGTTAGCCTACTACATGTTAGCATACTACATGTTAGCATACTACATGTTAGCATACTACATGTTAGCATACTACATGTTAGCCTACTACATGTTAGCATACTACATGTTAGCATACTACATGTTAGCATACTACATGTTAGCATACTACATGTTAGCATACTACATGTTAGCATGCTACATGTTAGCATGCTACATGTTAGCATGCTACATGTTAGCATGCTACATGTTAGCATACTACATGTTAGCCTACTACATGTTAGCATGCTACATGTTAGCATACTACATGTTAGCATACTACATGTTAGCTACTACATGTTAGCATACTACATGTTAGCATACTACATGTTAGCATACTACATGTTAGCATACTACATGTTAGCATGCTACATGTTAGCATGCTACATGTTAGCATGCTACATGTTAGCATGCTACATGTTAGCATACTACATGTTAGCCTACTACATGTTAGCATGCTACATGTTAGCATACTACATGTTAGCCTACTACATGTTAGCATGCTACATGTTAGCATACTACATGTTAGCATGCTACATGTTAGCATACTACAGCTGCTGTCTCCATGGACTGTTTCCTCTGTGTAGCTTTAATATATAATCTGTGGGTTTGTTTCTCCCTAAAGATGACATATATTACATATATATTAGATAGACATATATATTAGATACAGATATTGTTCAGGGAAGTATTAACGATTGTGAAAAGTTTAAATAACTGACCTCCTCCATGTCACTGTTATAGTCTGCAGGGCTCATGGTTAACAGCACAGCTTGTCCACAGCTGTTGTGTTGTCGTCCCCCTCGGTCCTGCCGTGAAATGCGTTACGTCACTGTTGGAGGAGGCTCCTGATTGGTCGATGCTCGCGTCTTCTCCCGAAAAGTTCAACATTGTTCAACTCGAGCGTCGCTTCACGCGTCAAGACGCTTGAAATCTTAAAACGTGCGAAACGCTCGAAGACGCGCTGCTCGGGAGGCGCTGCTCGGGAGGCGCTGCTCGGGAGGCGCTGCTCGGGAGGCGCTGCTCGGGAGGCGCTGCTCGGGAGGCGCTGCTCGGGAGGCGCTGCACTGGAGGCGCTGCTCGGGAGGCGCTGCTCGGGAGGCGCTGCTCGGGAGGCGCTGCTCGGGAGGCGCTGCTCGGGAGGCGCTGCTCGGGAGGCGCGAGACGCACCGCGTGATCTCTTAACGCTCCTAGACGCGCGTCCCCATGTTATATCAATGTTATGTCAATGTTATATCAATGTTATGTCAATGTTATATCAATGTTATATCAATGTTATGTCAATGTTATATCAATGTTATGTCAATGTTATATCAATGTTATATCAATGTTATATCAATGTTATATCAATGTTATATCAATGTTATATCAATGTTATATCAATGTTATATCAATGTTATATCAATGTTATATCAATGTTATATCAATGTTATATCAATGTTATATCAATGTTATATCAATGTTATATCAATGTTATGTCAATGTAAACCCGACGCTTTGGACGCTCAAGACGCGTTTGGTCTGAACACACCTTAAAGAACATAATAATAATAATAATGTTCTAAACTAAAGAACATAATAATAATAATAATAATGTTCTAAACTAAAGAACATAATAATAATAATGTTCTGAACTAAAGAACATAATAATAATAATAATAATAATAATAATACAAACTAAAGAACATAATAATAATAATAATATTGTTCTAAACTAAACATAATAATAATAATAATAATAATAATGTTCTAAACTAAAGAACATAATAATAATAATAATAATAATAATTCAAACTAAAGAACATAATAATAATAATAATGTTCTAAACTAAAGAACATAATAATAATAATAATAATAATAATAATTCAAACTAAAGAACATAATAATAATAATAATGTTCTAAAACTAAAGAAAATAATAATAATAATAATAATAATAATAATAATACAAACTAAAGAATAATAATAATAATAATAATAATAATAATAATAATAATAATAATAATAATAATGTTCTAAACTAAAGAACATAATAATAATAATAATAATAATAATAATTCAAACTAAAGAACATAATAATAATAATAATGTTCTAAACTAAAGAAAATAATAATAATAATAATAATAATAATAATACAAACTAAAGAACATAATAATAATAATAATAATAATAATAATTCAAACTAAAGAACATAATAATAATAATAATGTTCTAAACTAAAGAAAATAATAATAATAATAATAATAATAATAATACAAACTAAAGAACATAATAATAATAATAATAATAATAATAATAATAATAATGTTCTAAACTAAAGAACATAATAATAATAATAATAATGTTCTAAACTGAAAAACATAATAATAATAATTATTATTATTATTCAGATTCAGATTCATTTATTTGCCATTTGCAGTAAAACCACATAGGAAAAACTGTGCAAGACTACCCAGTGTGCACCAGACACACACCAGAGCTCTTGCCACGGCGCCATCTTTACGGCGCCATTCGACTATTGATGTTGTTTCTGTGAGCACTGGTTCTCCTCAGGGATGTATTTTGAGTCCTTTGCTTTTTACTTTGTACACTCACGATTGTGTGTCCTCATCAAATATGCTGATGACACCACCATCATCGGTCTCATCAGTGACACTGATGAATCCTCTTATAGAGCAGAGATACAAAATGTGCTTCAGTGGAGTCAAACTAACAACCTCCAGCTGAACGCATCCAAAACATGTGAACTGGTCACGACTTCAGTCGCAATAGTTCTCATTTGCCTGTCGTAATCGACAACTCCCAGGTGCAGATCGTAGAGGAGCAAGTTTCTGGGTTTAACTCTGTCTAACCTGAAATGGGTTAAAAACACTGACCGAGTCGTTAAGAAAGCTCGTCAGCGTCTCTACTTTCTGCGGAAACTTAGAGAATTTACCACTAACTCTAAGATTGTGCTTAACTTTTATGGCTGCACCATTGAGAGTTTACTTGTTGGTTCTGTGTCTGTGTGGTTTGGAAACATCACAGATAAAGAAAAGAGAGCTTTAAACAAGGTGCTCCGCTCTGCAAAGAGGACCGTGGGCTGTGAGCTTCCTGTTCTGGAGGTTCTTTATAAATCCAGACTTTTTAACAAAGCTCTTAGGATTGTTAATGACTCTTCTGGCCACCCTGGGAAAGCCATGTTCCAGCTTCTTCCCTCTGGCAGAAGATATCGCTCTCTGAGATGCAGGACATCTCGTTACGCTAACAGTTTTTATCCACAGGCTGTTATCAGTGTGAACAGAGCACTTTAATGATTTGCACTTGTTTTGAAACTGTTTTAGTCGATCCATTTCACAGTGACATTTGTTTACTGTTTTATTTGTTTTATGTCTGTATTTGTCTGTGCACACTGGAGACTTTTGCTAACGTATTCCAATGTGGTTTTACTGCAAATGGCAAATAAATGAATCTGAATCTCATAATAATAATGTTCTAAACTAAAAAACATAATAATAATAATAATGTTCTAAACTAAAGAACATAATAATGTTCTAAACTAAAAAACATAATAATAATAATAATAATAATAATAATAATGTTCTAAACTAAAGAACATAATAATAAAGTAGTGGGACTGACCACTGGATACTGAGCGAGGTCGTTGTAGGTTCTTCCTGCGATGGTGTTGAGCTGCATCAGATAGTCGAAGTTAGAGATGTCCCTCTGCACCCATCTCTGAAACCAGGAAACATCATCTTTAAACTGGTTTAATCTGAGAACCAGGAAACGTCATCTTTAAACTGGTTTATTCTGAGAACCAGGAAACATCATCTTTAAACTGGTTTAATCTGAGAACCAGGAAACATTAACTTTAAACTGTTACAGGCTTTAATCTTTCTATTGAGGAGAAGGCCTCCTCTGGGCCTCCTCTGGGCCTCCTCGGAGGCCGCCTCTGGACCTCCTTTGAGCTTCCTATGGGCCTCCTCTCAGGCCGCTTCTGGACCTCCTTTGAGCCTCCTCTGGACCTCCTTTGAGCCTCCTTTGAGCCTCCTCTGAACCTCCTCTGGGCCTCCTCTGAGCCTCCTCTGAGCCTCCTCTGAGCCTCCTCTGAGCCTCCTCTGGACCTCCTCTGGACCTCCTCTGGACCTCCTCTGAGCCTCCTCTGAGCCTCCTCTGAGCCTCCTCTGAGCCTCCTCTGAGCCTCCTCTGAGCCTCCTCGGAGGCCGCCTCTGGACCTCCTTTGAGCTTCCTCTGGGCCTCCTCTCAGGCCGCTTCTGGACCTCCTCTGGGCCTCCTCTGGACCTCCTCTGGACCTCCTCTGGGCCTCCTCTGGGCCTCCTCTGGGCCTCCTCTGGGCCTCCTCTGGGCCTCCTCTGGGCCTCCTCTGGGCTTCCTCTGGGCTTCCTCTGGGCTTCCTTGGTGCTCCCACCTGTGTGAGTCCTGATGCCTTCAGTAGCTCCTGTGGAGAGCGTGTTCCGTGCAGAGTGAGTGATCGCAGCTGTAGCAGGCGGCTGTAGACTCTGTTTCTGACCTGAGGTTAAAACAAAAAGACAATATAGAAGGTTTAATATTTGTAGTTTTCTGTAAACAAAGCTTTTTCTTCATTATTATTATTATTACTATTATTATACTGTAGTTGTCTACAGTCGCCTACAGTCGTTACTCAAACGTTGTTAGTCATCTACAATCGTCTACAGTCGTTAGTTGTTACAGTCTTTACTCATCTACAGTCGTCACAGTCATCTACAGTCATCTACAGTCGTCACAGTCATCTACAGTCATCTACAGTCGTTACAGTCATCTACAGTCGTTAGTCATCTAGAGTCATCTACAGTCGTCACAGTCATCTACAGTCATCTACAGTCGTCTACAGTCATCTCGTCTACAGTCATCTACAGTCGTTACAGTCATCTACAGTCGTTACAGTCATCTACAGTCGTCACAGTCATCTACAGTCATCTACAGTCGTCTACAGTCATCTACAGTCGTTACAGTCATCTACAGTCGTTACAGTCATCTACAGTCGTTAGTCATCTAGAGTCATCTACAGTCGTCTACAGTCGTTAGTCATCTACAGTTGTTAGTTGTCTACAGTAGTCGTCTACACTTGTCTACAGTCGTTACAGTCATCTACAGTCGTTAGTTGTCTACAGTCGTTAGTTGTTACAGTCTTTACTCATCTACAGTCGTCAGTCATCTACAGTCGTTAGTTGTCTACAGTTGTTAGTTGTCTACAGTCATCTACAGTCTTTACTCATCTACAGTCGTCAGTCATCTACAGTCGTTAGTTGTCTACAGTTGTTAGTTGTCTACAGTCATCTACAGTCGTTAGTTGTCTACAGTTGTTAGTTGTCTACAGTCATCTACAGTCTTTACTCATCTACAGTCGTCAGTCATCTACAGTCGTTAGTTGTCTACAGTTGTTAGTTGTCTACAGTCATCTACAGTCGTTAGTCATCTACAGTCGTTACAGTCATCTACAGTCGTTAGTCATCTACAGTCGTTACAGTCATATAGTCATTACAGTCATCTAGTCGTTAGTCATCTACAGTCGTTATAGTCATCTAGAGTCATCTACAGTCGTCTACAGTCGTTCAAGTCTTTACTCATCTACAGTCGTTAGTCATCTACAGTTGTTAGTCATCTACAGTCGTTAGTCATCTACAGTCGTTAGTCATCTACAGTCGTTAGTCATCTACAGTCGTTAGTTGTCTACACTCGTCTACAGTCGTTAGTTGTCTACAGTCGTTACAGTCATCTACAGTCGTTAGTTGTCTACAGTTGTTTAGTCATCTACAGTCGTTTAGTCGTTAGTCATCTACAGTCGTTTAGTCGTTAGTCATCTACACTCGTTTAGTCGTTAGTCATCTACACTCATTAGTCATCTATAGCCATTACAGTCGTTAGTCATCTACACTCGTTACAGTCATCTATAGCCATTACAGTCGTTAGTCATCTACACTCGTTTAGTCGTTAGTCATCTACACTCGTTACAGTCATCTATAGCCATTACAGTCGTTAGTCATCTACACTCGTTACAGTCATCTATAGCCATTACAGTCGTTAGTCATCTACACTCGTTACAGTCATCTATAGCCATTACAGTCGTTATTCATCTACACTCGTTACAGTCATCTATAGTCATTACAGTCGTTAGTCATCTACAGTCAGTTGTCTACAGTCGTCACAGTTGTTACAGTCTTTACTCATCTACAGTCGTTACAGTCATCTACAGTCGCTAGTCATCTACTGTCGTTAGTTGTCTACAGTCGTTAGTCATTAGTCATCTACAGTCGTTAGTCGTTAACAGTCGTTAGTCATCTACAGTCGTTACAGTCGTTAGTTGTCTACAGTCGTTAGTCGTCTACAGTCGTTAGTCGTCTACAGTCGTTAGTCGTCTACAGTCGTTAGTCGTCTACAGTGGTTACAGTAGTTAGTCATCTAGTCGTTAGTTGTCTACAGTCGTTACAGTCGTTAGTCATTTACAGTTGTTACAGTCGCTAGTTGTTAGTCGTCTACAGTCATTAGTCATCTACAGTCATTATAGTCATTAGTCATCTACAGTCGTCTACAGTTGTTACAGTCATCTACAGTTGTTAGTCGTTGCAGTCATCTAAAGTCGTTATAGTCGTTAGTCATCTACAGTTGTTAGTCATCTACAGTCGTCTACAGTCGTTACAGTCATCTACAGTTGTTAGTCGTTGCAGTCATCTAAAGTTGTTATAGTCGTTAGTCATCTACAGTTGTTAGTCATCTACAGTCGTCTACAGTCGTTACAGTCATCTAAAGTCATTATAGTCTGTATATAAATAAAGATTACTTACTTACTGGTCGTTAGTGGTCTACAGTCGTTACAGTCGTTAGTTGTTTACAGTACTTAGTCATCTACAGTTGTTAGTCGTCTACAGTCGTTACAGTAATCTAAAGTCGTTAGTCATCTCACGTCGTTATAGTCGTCTACAGTCGTTAGAGCGGTCTACAGTCGTTAGTTGTTTAGTTGTTACAGTTGTTTACAGTCGTTAGTCATCTACAGTCGTTAGTCATCTACAGTCGTCTACAGTCGTTACAGTTGTTACAGTCTTTACTAATCTACAGTCGTCTACAGTCGTTACAGTCTTTACTAATCTACAGTCGTTAGTCGTTACAGTCTTTACTAATCTACAGTCGTTACAGTCATCTACAGTCGTTAGTCTTTACTAATCTACAGTCGTTAGTTGTCTACAGTCGTCTACAGTCGTTACAGTTGTTAGTCTTTACTCATCTACAGTCGTTACAGTCGCTAGTCGTTACATTCGTCTACAGTCATTACAGTCATCTACAGTCGTTAGTCATCTAAAGTCATCTACAGTCGTTAGTTGTCTACAGTCGTTACAGTTGTTAGTCTTTACTCATCTACAGTCGTCTACAGTCATCTACAGTCTTTACTCAGTCATTTACAGTTGTTACAGTCGCTAGTCGTTAGTCGTTACATTTGTCTACAGTCGTCTACAGTTGTTACAGTCATCTACAGTCGTTAGTCATTGCAGTCATTACAGTCATCTACAGTCGTTATAGTCATTACAGTCATCTACAGTCATCTACAGTCGTTACTCATCTAAAGTCATTTTAGTAGTTGGTCATCTACAGTCGTTATTGTCGTTAGTCATCTACAGTCGTTAGTTGTTTACAGTCGTTAGTCATCTACAGTTGTTACAGTCGTTATAGTCGTTAGTCATCTATAGTTATCTACAGTCGTTATAGTCATTAGTCATCTACAGTCGTTAGTTGTTTACAGTCGTTACAGTTGTTAATCATCTACAGTTGTTAGTCGTTACAGCCATCTACAATTGTAGATAGTTAGTAGTCTACAGTCGTTAGTTGTTTACAGTTTTTACAGTGTTTACAGTCATCTACAGTCGTTAGTCGTTAGTCATCTACAGTCGTCTACAGTCGTTAGTAGTCTACAGTCCTTACAGTCGTTAGTAGTCTACAGTCCTTACAGTCATTAGTTGTTTACAGTTGTTACAGTTGTTTACAGTCGTTAGTCGTCTACAGTCGTTAGTCATCTACAGTCGTTAGTCATCTACAGTTGTTAGTTGTTACAGTCATCTACAGTTGTTTACAGTCGTTAGTTGTTTAGTCGTTAGTTGTTAGTCGTTAGTCATCTATAGTTCTTACAGTTGTTTACAGTTTTTACAGTTGTTTACAGTCGTTAGTCATCTACAGTCGTTAGTAGTTTACAGTCGTTACAGTCATCTACAGTCGTTAGTAGTTTACAGTCGTTACAGTCGTTCTTCACCTCTTTCTTGAAGTTCAGGAAGTAACTGGTTTGATCGATGAGAAATATTTCCAAAGCAGATCGTCGCAGGTTGTATCTGCGCAGATGCACTTCTCTAATTTGTGATAACGGCCATTTGAAGTCATGGCCCAGTCCTGTACACAGGTATAACATGAACACACAGGTACAACATGAATACACAGGTACAACATGAACACACAGGTACAACATGACTACACAGGTACAACATGAATACACAGGTACAACATGAATACACAGGTACAACATGAACACACAGGTACAACATGAACACACAGGTACAACATGACTACACAGGTACAACATGAATACACAGGTACAACATGAATACACAGGTACAACAGGAATACACAGGTGCGAAATTAGAGCGATATTCGATATGAGTGTTTGGTATTGCAATAACAATAGTTTTTTCTTTGCAATAAAAATATTTTTTTTATAGATGTATATATCTATAAAAGAATATGTAAATAAATAGATATAAGTATATAGATGCCTTCGTCCTTCTCCTGGCTGCTGTCGTAGAAGTAGATGTGTTGCGTGGTCAGTTCCAGACGTCCAGACGCCACGTCCACGATGGTCACCAGCTCACAGTCCTCCCACAGAACCAGCTTCTCCTTCTGCTCCTCGTCTACCTCCGCTCTGAGAAACATTTACTCACATGTTTACTAAAGAAATCAGTTTAAAACGACATCATGACATCATACAAACTGCAAAATTTAAATATTATTTTAAAGACTCACAACCTAGAACACCAGTTACAGTCCCCCCCTTCTACATGTCTGCCTCCCTCTCTTTTCAGTCTATGGTGGTCTTCCCCTCCACCTCCCCCACCCACACTCCCCTCTGACGCGATTGGACGAGGCGGGCCAGAGTGATGACTTCCCATTAAAAAGATCTGCATGTTTTCCACATGTACCGTGTCTCTCCCATGTTTGTTGAAATATGTGTCTGTTTTGCTCTCTGCTGTTGAATAACTGTCATAAGGAGCGCGGAAAATTAGAGTACGCGGCCGGCCTTGATTGATTGATTAGATAGAATCTTATTCACTGATGGAGTCTCTGCTGCAGTCTCTGCTGAGACCCTCTTCTATAGATAGAAATTGTATCTATAGTATCTATACTTCTATAGATACTTATAGGCACTGACTGGTTACTGATGGGGTCAAAATGGTCCGAACCAAGAGGCTACTCCACCTCTGCTGCTGTGAACTGTCCTGCTCCACCCAGAGGCTACTCCACCTCTGCTGCTGTGACCTGTCCTGCTCCACCCAGAGGCTACTCCACCTCTGCTGCTGTGACCTGTCCTGCTCCACCCAGAGGCTACTCCACCTCTGCTGCTGTGACCTGTCCTGCTCCACCCAGAGGCTACTCCACATCTGCTGCTGTGACCTGTCCTGCTCCACCCAGAGGCTACTCCACCTCTGCTGCTGTGACCCGTCCTGCTCCACCCAGAGGCTACTCCACCTCTGCTGCTGTGACCTGTCCTGCTCCACCCAGAGGCTACTCCACCTCTGCTGCTGTGACCTGTCCTGCTCCACCCAGAGGCTACTCCACCTCTGCTGCTGTGACCCGTCCTGCTCCACCCAGAGGCTACTCCACATCTGCTGCTGTGACCTGTCCTGCTCCACCCAGAGGCTACTCCACCTCTGCTGCTGTGACCCGTCCTGCTCCACCCAGAGGCTACTCCACCTCTGCTGCTGTGACCTGTCCTGCTCCACCCAGAGGCTACTCCACCTCTGCTGCTGTGACCTGTCCTGCTCCACCCAGAGGCTACTCCACCTCTGCTGCTGTGACCCGTCCTGCTCCACCCAGAGGCTACTCCACATCTGCTGCTGTGACCTGTCCTGCTCCACCCAGAGGCTACTCCACCTCTGCTGCTGTGACCCGTCCTGCTCCACCCAGAGGCTACTCCACCTCTGCTGCTGTGACCTGTCCTGCTCCACCCAGAGGCTACTCCACCTCTGCTGCTGTGACCCGTCCTGCTCCACCCAGAGGCTACTCCACCTCTGCTGCTGTGACCCGTCCTGCTCCACCCAGAGGCTACTCCACCTCTGCTGCTATGAACTGAGGCTGTTGCCGATTATTACTAATGTTAGCTTTTTAGAATGATCCATTTTATTTTATTTTTTTTGCAGTCCTGCAGGGCTCAAATGAGTCTCTATCTATCCATCCATCTATCTATCTGTAGGAAACAAACAGTATAATGTAGTGAGACCCTCTCCTATAGATAGATCTCCTATAGATAGATCTCCTATAGATAGATCTACTATACTACAGATGCTATAGATACTATAGATACTGACTGGTTAATGGCAGAGCCGGGGTCTTCTTCTGGCAGCTCCAAAATGTCTTCTTCCAAATCACTGACTTTGACCTGTTTCACTGCCTCCAGGAGGATGGAGTCAGGGCTCAGGCGCTGCTGGTGGACCCCTGAGGACACAGTGTCAGACTGTAAAGTGAGGACTTTAGGAAGAGAAACACAGTGTCAGACTGCAAAGTGAGGACTTTAGGAAGAGAAACACAGTGTCAGACTGCAAGGTGAGGACTTTAGGAATATATATATATATATATGCAGTGTATATATATATATATATATATATATATATATACATATACCTAAAGTATACATATATATATATGTTCATAACCCGTACCCAGATTGTCCCTGAGGGCGCTGGCCTCTCTGTGATCATTGAAGCTGTGATTTCGAACCAACTTTAACCTCATCCTTGAGAAGTTTTCTGCAGTGGACAATCTCCAATAAGTCTGCTCCTGAGTCCTGCAACACACACACAATAAACACATATATTTGTATATATGTACAGTGGGGCAAAAAGTATTTAGTCAGCCACCGATTGTGCAAGTTCTCCCACTTAAAATAATGACAGAGGTCTGTAATGTTCATCATAGGTTCACTTCAACTGTGAGAGACAGAATGTGGAAACAAAATCCAGGAATTCACATTGTAGGATTTTTTAAGAATTTATTTGTAAATGATGGTGGAAAATAAGTATTTGGTCACTTCAAACAAGGAAGATCTCTGGCTCTCACAGATCTGCAACTTCTTCTTTAAGAAGCTCTTCTGTCCTCCACTTGTTACCTGTATTAATGGCACCTGTTTGAACTAGTTATCTGTATAAAAGACACCTGCCCACAGCCTCAAACAGTCAGACTCCAAACTCCACTATGGCCAAGACCAAAGAGCTGTCCAAGGACACCAGGAAAAGAACTGTAGACCTGCACCAGACTGGGAAGAGTGAATCTACAATAGGCAAGCAGCTTGGTGTGAACAAATCAACTGTGGGAGCAATTATCAGAAAATGGAAGACATACAAGACCACTGATAATCTCCCTCGATCTGGGGCTCCACGCAAGATCTCATCCCGTGGGGTCAAAATGATCATGAGAACGGTGATCAAAAATCCCAGAACCACACGGGGGGACCTGGTGAATGACCTGCAGAGAGCTGGGACCAAAGTAACAAAGGTTACCATCAGTAACACACTACGACGACAGGGAATCAAATCCTGCAGTGCCAGACGTGTCCCCCTGCTGAAGCCAGTGCATGTCCAGGCCCGTCTGAAGTTTGCCAGAGAGCACATGGATGATACAGCAGAGGATTGGGTGTAGCGTTATTTGCGGGGGCTAGTCTGTCTATGCGCGCGCCCGGAACTCTGAGTAACCAGGACTATTTAAGTGAACGGACCGGCGCTTCCGGGTCTTTTTCTGTAAACAGGGGCACATATAAGTTATGTACGTGCACGCTAGTATACAGTGTAGTAGTATACAAAGTATTCGGCCCCCTTGAACCTTTCAACATTACGCCACATTTCATTTGTCATGAATCAACAACAAGTGGGACACAATCGTGAAGTGGAACAAAATTTATCGGATAATTTAAACTTTTTTAACAAATAAAAAACTGAAAAGTGGGGCGTGCAATATTATTGGGCCCCTTTACTTTCAGTGCAGCAAACTCAGTCCAGAAGTTCAGTGAGGATCTTTGAATGATCCAATGTTGTCCTAAATGACTGATGATGATAAATAGAATGCACCTGTGTGTAATCAAGTCTCTGTATAAATGCACCTGCTCTTTGATAGTCTCAGGGTTCTGTTTAAAGCACAGAGAGAACCATGAAGACAAAGGAACACACCAGGCAGGTCCGAGATACTGTTGTGGAGAAGTTTAAAGCCGGATTTGGATACAAAAAGATTTCCCAAGCTTTAAACATCTCAAGGAGCACTGTGCAAGCAATTATATTGAAATGGAAGGAGTATCAGACCACTGCAAATCTACCAAGACCCGGCCCGTCCCTCCAAACTTTCATCTCAAACAAGGAGAAGACTGATCAGAGATGCAGCCAAGAGGCCCATGATCACTCTGGATGAACTGCAGATAACTACAGCTGAGGTGGGAGAGTCTGTCCATAGGACAACAATCAGTCGTGCACTGCACAAATCTGGCCTTTATGGAAGAGTGGCAAAAAGAAAGCCATTTCTCAAAGATATCCATAAAAAGTCTGGTTTAAAGTTTGCCACAAGCCACCTGGGAGACACACCAAACATGTGGAAGAAGGTGCTCTGGTCAGATGAAACCAAAATCAAACTTTTTGGCCACAATGCAAAACGATATGTTTGTCGTAAAAGCAACACAGCTCATCACCCTGAACACACCATCCCCACTGTCAAACATGGTGGTGGCAGCATCATGCTTTGGGCCTGCTTTTCTTCAGCAGGGACAGGGAAGATGGCTAAAATTGATGGGAAGATGGATGGAGCCAAATACAGGACCATTCTGGAAGAAAACCTGTTGGAGTCTGCAAAAGACCTGAGACTGGGACGGAGATTTATCTTCCAACAGGACAATGATCCAAAACATAAAGCCAAATCTACAATGGAATGGTTCACAAATAGACGTATCCAGGTGTTAGAATGGCCAAGTCAAAGTCCAGACCTGAATCCAATCGAGAATCTGTGGAAAGAGCTGAAGACTGTGTGAGATTTCATAACACTTTGAAGCAACTTTTGTTAAAGTTAAACTCATCATTCTATCAATGTGCAGAAGCCTGTACTTTTCCCTTGTTGTGTCTATCTGAAGGCCAAGCTACATGGCACTGTGGCAGCTGCTGATTGGAGGTCTCCATGCCTCCACTCTGTATAATACACTTGCATTCTGTTGTTCGTGTTGTTCGTGCTGTCTCTACCATCGACAATAAAACATGTCTTCTGTCTGAATTAAAGACGCGATCCCAGACATGTCATCTTCTTCAACTGCTGTTCACAAACGCTCTCCATCCAACCTCACTGAGCTCCAGCTGTTTTGCAAGGAAGAATGGGCAAGAATTCCAGTCTCTTGATGTGCAAAACTGATAGAGAAATACCCCAAGCGACTTGCAGCTGTAATTGCAGCAAAAGGTGGCGCTACAAAGTATTAGCGCAAAGGGGGCCGAATAATATTGCACGCCCCACTTTTCAGTTTTTTATTTGTTAAAAAAAAGTTTAAATTATCCAATAAATTTTGTTCCACTTCACGATTGTGTCCCACTTGTTGTTGATTCTTGACAAAAAAATTATTTTTTATATCTTTATGTTTGAAGCCTGAAATGTGGCGAAATGTTGAAAGGTTCAAGGGGGCCGAATACTTTCGCAGGGCACTGTAAATGGACGTGAGAATTGAAGGTGACACATAATACATTTCAAGTTAATACATTGTTCAGTTTTGAGCCATGTATGTCTCAATAGGGGGAATGGTTTATGGAATAACAATATGAAATTATACTATGAAA
Source organism: Knipowitschia caucasica (assembly GCA_964034765.1). NCBI lineage: Eukaryota > Metazoa > Chordata > Actinopteri > Gobiiformes > Gobiidae > Knipowitschia > Knipowitschia caucasica. Next base: position 23,081,845 of record OZ035844.1, read on the forward strand.
AACATTTTTTTCCAGTTTTGATGTGTGTTTTTTAATTGTGAGTCATCCATGTTCTCCATGTTTAAACATAGATTGTTTGATTTATCAAAAGGATAAAAAGGAGGGAATGATATTGGAATGTAACTTAAGTTATCATTGTGGTAAATCATATGTGGCTATGTGCTGAATGCTCTGTATTGTAATTCACTTTAGCTCCTGCAAGACTCCGGGAGGTCTGGGGAGCTCATATGTTAAACACCAGAGGAAGCAGTCTTTGTATACGCTAATACAGAGTGTCTTTTGTTGTGTTGGTTTCTTCCTTTCCTATTCTGCATACGAAGGTGTGTCCTTGTTGCCATGGCGGCGCATGAACATGCTGCGGCTTCTCTCTCTCTTGACAAGGTGACGTTTCTACCCTTTTCTACCCTTTTCTGCAAACTGCATTTGCAGTTTTTGTGATCCGCATTGTTTTGCAAGATGTTGTTGTACATCTTTGCCATGTTTTTGTGGAGTTCAGCGGATTTTTTACTGCCAAAGCTCTTTGCTAGCAATAAACAGAGGATGTGTTTTTAAAAGTAAACACACAGTTAGCATCTGAGCTAAAGGCTTTTTGAGCAGTATTTAAGACCTACAAATCCAGAGATATCATCTTCTGAAGCGCTGACAGGTCACCGAGGGCCCCACCGAGGGCCCCACCGAGGGCCCCACGCATCTGCAGCACAGTGGAGGCGTCACAAGAGGCCCTACAGGAGTCCCTACAGGAGTCCCTACAGGAGTCCCTACAGGAGGCCCTACAGGAGTCCCTACAGGAGTCCCTACAGGAGTCCCTACAGGAGTCCCTACAGGAGTCCCTACAGGAGGCCCTACAGGAGTCCCTACAGGAGTCCCTACAGGAGTCCCTACAGGAGGCCCTACAGGAGTCCCTACAGGAGTCCCTACAGGAGTCCCTACAGGAGGCCCTACAGGAGGCCCTACAGGAGTCCCTACAGGAGGCCCTACAGGAGTCCCTACAGGAGTCCCTACAGGAGGCCCTACAGGAGTCCCTACAGGAGTCCCTACAGGAGGCCCTACAGGAGTCCCTACAGGAGTCCCTACAGGAGTCCCTACAGGAGTCCCTACAGGAGTCCCTACAGGAGTCCCTACAGGAGGCCCTACAGGAGTCCCTACAGGAGTCCCTACAGGAGGCCCTACAGGAGTCCCTACAGGAGTCCCTACAGGAGGCCCTACAGGAGTCCCTACAGGAGTCCCTACAGGAGTCCCTACAGGAGTCCCTACAGGAGTCCCTACAGGAGTCCCTACAGGAGTCCCTACAGGAGTCCCTACAGGAGTCCCTACAGGAGTCCCTACAGGAGTCCCTACAGGAGTCCCGGCCTCCGTTGTGTGCAACTTCTACAGAGGGACTGTAGAGAGCATCCTGACCAGCCCCATCACTGGGTGGCACGGCACCAGCACTGCCTCCTGCCGAAGGAGAGCAGCAGAGAAGATCTGTGGAGCCCCTCTCCCCACCATTAAGGACATGTACTCCACCCGTCTCACCCGCAAAGCCGTCAGAATCACCAGGGGCCCTACGCACCCATCACACAGGCTCTTCAGGGGCCTTCAGGGAGGAGACTGCAGAATTTACGGAACAGTTCCAGTCGACTTAAAAACAGTTTCATTCACAAGGCCATCAGGAAGCTGAACTCCCTGCCCTCCCTCCCACCCCTCTTCCCCCCCCCGCTCCACAATCAAGGATGAGAGAAATATAATTTCAAACCATTCACTTGGTTTGACAAATAAAAATCTTGAATCTTGAGTCTTGTTTTACCAAAAGGGGCTTGCAGACTCTGAATCTTCAGACTTGTCCTGAGAGAGGCTAGGGTCTGTGCCTTGCCTCTGTCAAGACATTCTCCTTGTGACAATGTAACAAGTAAAATATTAACTTTGTCTCTTTGTTGTGTGAGATTTCATCAGGTTCAACTGTAGTTAAAACAGCATTATCACTAATATAATGAATGTATTTAGTATTGATGATTAATTAATGATATTAATGTAATGAATTTGCATTTGTGTACAGAGATGAGGTGAGTGGGGAGGTGTTCCGGGCACGTCCCACCGGGAGGAGGCCCCGGGGAAGACCCAGGACACGCTGGAGGGACTGTGTCTCTCAGCTGGCCTGGGAACGCCTTGGGGTCCCCCCGGACGAGCTGGAGGAGGTGTGTGTGGATAGGGAAGTCTGGGCGTCTCTGCTTAGACTGCTGCCCCCGCGACCCGGCAACGGATAAAGCGGAAGAAAATGGATAGATGGATGGATGGATGGATGAATTTGCATTTGTGTACAGAATTATTGAAACGTGATATTCTATTATTAATTGTGCTAATTTGGGGAAATTCTTTCATTCACTGAGGCTCATTAATCATGCTAAATTGAATTGTTTGGGTCAATTGTAAGCATGCTTTTATGGTTTGGGTTTCTGATGTTGGGTATTGTCTGTGTTTTTCTAAAGGTTTTTTACCTGTTTGCTGTTCTGCTGAACTGCTCTGCTTCTGCATCTACTTTTGCTACCTGCTGCTTATGCTCTGATGCATGCTACTGCTGCTTACAAAATAAACTTCAAATAAAAGGAGAACATTTTAAATGGACTGAGTAAATTCCTCTGTACATCCTCAAGTTGTGGGTACAACCCCCTTTCAGCGTGGGGGAAATCAACAAATTAAGAAAAACGCTTGACATTGGGAGAATGTCATGTGGTCAGATGAAACCAAAGTAGAACTGTTTGGTATAAACTCAACTCGTCGTGTTCGGAAGAAGAAGAACACCATACCTACTGTGAAGCATGGGGGTGGAAACGTCATGCTTTGGGGCTGTTTTTCTGCTGAGGGGACAGGACGACTGATCGGTGTCGAGGAAAGAATGAATGGGGCCATGTATTGTGAGATTTTGAGACAAAACCTCCTTCCATCAGTGAGAGCTTTGAAGATGAAACGTGGCCGGGTCTTCCAGCATGACAATGATCCCAAACGTAAGAAGCATTTGAAAGTCCTGGAGTGGCCTAGCCAGTCTCCAGACCGCAACCCCATTGAAAATCTGTGGAGGGAGTTGAAAGTCTGTGTTGCTCGGCGACAGCCCCAAAACATCACTGCTCTCGAGAAGATCTGCATGGAGGAATGGGCAAAAATACCAGCCTATTTTACCTATAGTAATTGTTTGACCTCTGTTATTGCCAACAAAGGTTATATTACAAAGTATTGAGTTGAATTTTTGTTATTGACCAAATACTTATTTTCCACCATAATTTACAAATAAATTATTTAAAAATCCTATAATGTGAATTCCTGGATTTTTTTTTCACATTCTGTCTCTCACAGTTGAAGTGAACCTATGATGAACATTACAGACCTCTGTCATTATTTTAAGTGGGAGAACTTGCACAATCGGTGGCTGACTAAATGTATAAAGGAGGTGTACCTGTGGGCCCAGGGGCCTCTCTCACAGACCAGGCCTCTGCGCGCTGCCTTCCACTGCCTGACGAGGGCGCTGTGGTGACTGTGCTGCAGCTTTAACAAACTGTTGTATCTGAGGTTTTCATGACGACTGCGTCTGAAGAACGGCTCCTGGAACTGCTCCTAAAGACACACATGTAAGCAGGGGCCCCCAGGGGCCTCCAGGGGTCCCCTCTCCTCACCTGTAAGCAGAGCTTGCTCTCTCCTCTCTCTCGCTCTCGTCGGTGCAGATTGACCATGAAGGTCTCGTAGCTCTCTTTCCAGAACAGAGCCATAGCTTCATGTCCTTGACTGAAGGTTTCTATTTCATATTGTTTCATGTACGGAATAATCTGTGGAGGAACAGACAGGATTATATAATCCAACAGAATAATGTTACAATCCAACAGAATAATATAATAATCTAACAAAATACTATAATAATCCAACAGAATACTGTAATACATCAAAATAAATATAATAATCCAACAAAATAATCCAACAGAATAATATAATAATCCAATAGAATACTATAATAATCCAACAGAATACTTTAATCCAACAGAATACTATAATACAACAAAATAAATATAATAATCCAACAGAATAATATAATAATCCAACAGAATACTATAATAATCCAACAGAATACTTTAATCCAACAGAATAATACTATAATCCAACAGAATACTATAATCCAACAGAATACTATAATACAACAAAATAAATATAATAATCCAACAAAATAATAAAATCCAACAGAATAATATAATCCATTAGAATAATATTATAATCCAACAGAATTATATAATAATCCAACAGAAAAATACTATAATCCAACTGAATAATATAATAATCCAACAGAATAATACTATAATCCAACAGAATACTATAATCTAACAAAATAATAAAATAATCCAACAGAATAATACTATAATCCAACAGAATAATATTATAATCCAACAAAATAATAAAATAATCCAACAGAATAATAAAATAATCCAACAGAATAATATAATAATCCAACAGAATACTTTAATCCAACAGAATAATACTATAATCCAACAGAATACTATAATACAACAAAATAAATATAATAATCCAACAAAATAATAAAATCCAACAGAATAATATAATAATCTAACTAAATACTTTAATCCAACAGAATAATATAATAATCCATTATAATAATATTATAATCCAACAGAATATAAAAATCCAACATAATACTATAATCCAACAGAATAATATAAAAATCCAACATAATAATACTATAATCTAACAAAATAATAAAATAATCCAACAGAATATAATAATCCAACAAAATAATACTTTAATCCAACAGAAAAATACTATAATCCAACAGAATATTATAATAATCCAACATAAAAATACTATAATCCAACAGAATAATATAAAAATCCAACATAATACTATAATCCAACAGAATAATACTATAATCCAACAGAATAATATAATCTAACAAAATGATAAAATAATCCAACAGAATAATACTATAATCCAACAGAATATAATAATCCAACATAATAATATAATAATCCAACAATATAATAATCCAACAGAATAATATAATAATCCAAGAGAATAATATAATGATCCAACAGAATAATATAATAATGTTTAGCACCTGTTTATCACCTGTTTAGCACCTCTATAGCACCACACTCACATATTTGTCGAGGTAGACGCGCCATTCAGGAGTGTTGCAGTAGATCCTAAAGTCGTCGTAGAAGGAGGCGCTGGTGTCTGGGAGCTGAGGGAGGTGCAGCTCCATGTAGAGCAGACGGTGCACTTTGGACAGAAGTGTCCGTATCAGAGGAACCAGGAAGGAGTAGGTTTCCTCCGAGTGCTCCTGGATGGCCCGTCTCAGGATGCTCTCCACTCTCCCCAGGAGGTAACAGGCCTCGTCCTGACTCGACACGTCTTTGGTCTGAAGGACGCCGTTGAGTTTAGCAGTGGCCATCGCACACACCTTCAGGAGCACATTTATACATTTATAACATGTATGAATCACCTTCAGGAGCACATTTATACATTTATAACATGTATGAATCACCTTCAGGAGCACATTTATACATTTATAACATGTATGAATCACCTTCAGGAGCACATTTATACATTTATAACATGTATGAATCACCTTCAGGAGCACATTTATACATTTATAACATGTATGAATCACCTTCAGGAGCACATTTATACATTTATAACATGTATGAATCACCTTCAGGAGCACATTTATAACATGTATGAATCACCTTCAGGAGCACATTTATACATTTATAACATGTATGAATCACCTGCAGGAGCACATTTATACATTTATAACATGTATGAATCACCTGCAGGAGCACATTTATACATTTATAACATGTATGAATCACCTGCAGGAGCACATTTATAACATGTATGAATCACCTTCAGGAGCACATTTATACATTTATAACATGTATGAATCACCTTCAGGAGCACATTTATACATTTATAACATGTATGAATCACCTTCAGGAGCACATTTATACATTTATAACATGTATGAATCACCTTCAGGAGCACATTTATACATTTATAACATGTATGAATCACCTTCAGGAGCACATTTATACATTTATAACATGTATGAATCACCTTCAGGAGCACATTTATACATTTATAACATGTATGAATCACCTTCAGGAGCACATTTATACATTTATAACATGTATGAATCACCTTCAGGAGCACATTTATACATTTATAACATGTATGAATCACCTTCAGGAGCACATTTATACATTTATAACATGTATGAATCACCTGCAGGAGCACATTTATACATTTATAACATGTATGAATCACCTTCAGGAGCACATTTATACATTTATAACATGTATGAATCACCTTCAGGAGCACATTTATACATTTATAACATGTATGAATCACCTTCAGGAGCACATTTATACATTTATAACATGTATGAATCACCTGCAGGAGCACATTTATACATTTATAACATGTATGAATCACCTGCAGGAGCACATTTATACATTTATAACATGTATGAATCACCTGCAGGACCACATGTACAGTGCCTTGCGAAAGTATTCGGCCCCCTTGAACCTTTCAACATTTCGCCACATTTCAGGCTTCAAACATAAAGATATAAAAATTATTTTTTTTGTCAAGAACAACAACAAGAAAGAAAGAAGGTCCTTTATTCGTCCCACAATGGGGAAATTTCAGTTTGATGCATACACATATAGTACATACATATATACACATACACATCAAGGCATGCAGCGAACATCATATCCGCGCTCCTTATAGGCTAAGTGGGTTAAGTGTCTTGCCCAAGGACACAACAACAGCAGGCATCAGTGGGAGTCTGTGGAGAAGGTCCCGTGGTGGGCTCGAATCCACGACCTTTGGGCCCAAAGGCCAATGCACTACCAACTGAGCTACTGTCGCCCCAGTGGGACACAATCGTGAAGTGGAACAAAATTTATTGGATAATTTAAACTTTTTTAACAAATAAAAAACTGAAAAGTGGGGCGTGCAATATTATTCGGCCCCCTTGCGCTAATACTTTGTAGCGCCACCTTTTGCTGCAATTACAGCTGCAAGTCGGTTGGGGTATGTCTCTATCAGTTTTGCACATTGAGAGACTGGAATTCTTGCCCATTCTTCCTTGCAAAACAGCTGGAGCTCAGTGAGGTTGGATGGAGAGCGTTTGTGAACAGCAGTCTTCAGCTCTTTCCACAGATTCTGGATTGGATTCAGGTCTGGACTTTGACTTGGCCATTCTAACACCTGGATACGTCTATTTGTGAACCATTCCATTGTAGATTTGGCTTTATGTTTTGGATCATTGTCCTGTTGGAAGATAAATCTCCGTCCCAGTCTCAGGTCTTTTGCAGACTCCAACAGGTTTTCTTCCAGAATGGTCCTGTATTTGGCTCCATCCATCTTCCCATCAATTTTAGCCATCTTCCCTGTCCCTGCTGAAGAAAAGCAGGCCCAAAGCATGATGCTGCCACCACCATGTTTGACAGTGGGGATGGTGTGTTCAGGGTGATGAGCTGTGTTGCTTTTACCCCAAACATATCGTTTTGCATTGTGTCCAAAAAGTTTGATTTTGGTTTCATCTGACCAGAGCACCTTCTTCCACATGTTTGGTGTGTCTCCCAGGTGGCTTGTGGCAAACTTTAAACCAGACTTTTTATGGATATCTTTGAGAAATGGCTTTCTTCTTGCCACTCTTCCATAAAGGCCAGATTTGTGCAGTGCACGACTGATTGTTGTCCTATGGACAGACTCTCCCACCTCAGCTGTAGTTATCTGCAGTTCATCCAGAGTGATCATGGGCCTCTTGTCTGCATCTCTGATCAGTCTTCTCCTTGTTTGAGATGAAAGTTTGGAGGGACGACGGGGTCTTGGTAGATTTGCAGTGGTCTGATACTCCTTCCATTTCAATATAATTGCTTGCACAGTGCTCCTTGAGATGTTTAAAGCTTGGGAAATCTTTTTGTATCCAAATCCAGCTTTAAACTTCTCCACAACAGTATCTCGGACCTGCCTGGTGTGTTCCTTTGTCTTCATGGTTCTCTCTGTGCTTTAAACAGAACCCTGAGACTATCAAAGAGCAGGTGCATTTATACGGAGACTTGATTACACACAGGTGCATTCTATTTATCATCATCAGTCATTTAGGACAACATTGGATCATTCAAAGATCCTCACTGAACTTCTGGACTGAGTTTGCTGCACTGAAAGTAAAGGGGCCCAATAATATTGCACGCCCCACTTTTCAGTTTTTTATTTGTTAAAAAAGTTTAAATTATCCGATAAATTTTGTTCCACTTCACGATTGTGTCCCACTTGTTGTTGGTTCATGACAAAAAATTAAAATTTTATATCTTTATGTTTGAAGCCTGAAATGTGGCGAAATGTTGAAAGGTTCAAGGGGGCCGAATACTTTCGCAAGGCATTGTATATTTATAACATGTATGAATCACCTGCAGGAGCACATTTATACATTTATAACATGTATGAAACACCTGCAGGAGCACATGTATATTTATAACATGTATGAAACTAATGTTCATAGTACATACATTTCTAAATAATAAACTATAAAACTCACATCAGTGTCTTGTTGTGCCATGAATCCCAGCAGGAGCCTGAGTCCAACCTGCGAGAGCTGGAACCACTGTGCCCCAGAGGAGTACCACACCATGAGGCTGTCCATGAGGACCACGGTCTCCTCCAGGACCTTCTCAGTCCATAGAGCCGGGTTTATGAGGCCCTCGGCCTGGAGGAAGTCCTGGACCATGTGGAGTAGGCGGACCGCGTTCTCTGTGTGCTGGGGCAGAGTGGCAGCTGATGCCTCACGGTTATCTGCTACTGCCCACTCCAGCATCTGCTCCATCAGCCTACAATACATATAGCATGTTAGCATCTACCTGTAGCATGTTAGCATCTACATGTAGCATGTTAGCACATACAGGGTCAGCACATACAGATAATATTCACTGTTTCAAGAATCTCTTGAGTTTGATAACCTGATGTCTAACCTGATCTCTAACCCGATGGCTAACCTGATCTCTAACCTCAGTTTGATGATGTCCTGCGGCTGCAGCAGGTCGTTGGTCGTTCCCAGTTTGGTGAGAGCAGAGAAGACTTGTCCTCGTTCTAACCACGATCCATCATCAGAGCCTTGTACCCCTCTCCACATCACACACATCACCATCTGCATCAGCACCACGGCCAGCTCCTCCTGCAGAGACACACACACCATCTGCATCAGCACCACGGCCAGCTCCTCCTGCAGACACACACCATCTGCATCAGCACCACGGCCAGCTCCTCCTGCAGACACACACATGACACACACCATCTGCATCAGCACCACGGCCAGCTCCTCCTGCAGAGAGACACATGACACACACACCATCTGCATCAGCACCACGGCCAGCTCCTCCTGCAGACACACACATGACACACACCATCTGCATCAGCACCACGGCCAGCTCCTCCTGCAGACACACACATGACACACACCATCTGCATCAGCACCACGGCCAGCTCCTCCTGCAGAGACACACATGACACACACACCATCTGCATCAGCACCACGGCCAGCTCCTCCTGCAGACACACACATGACACACACCATCTGCATCAGCACCACGGCCAGCTCCTCCTGCAGACACACACATGACACACACCATCTGCATCAGCACCACGGCCAGCTCCTCCTGCAGAGACACACATGACACACACACCATCTGCATCAGCACCACGGCCAGCTCCTCCTGCAGACACACACATGACACACACCATCTGCATCAGCACCACGGCCAGCTCCTCCTGCAGAGACACACATGACACACACACCATCTGCATCAGCACCACGGCCAGCTCCTCCTGCAGACACACACACAGAGTGTTACTGACTCTGTGTGACTGACCTCTGTGTGACTGACCTCTGGTTACTGACTCTGTGTGACCGACTCTGTGTGACTGACTCTGTGTGACTGACCTCTGTTACTGACCTCTGTTACTGACCTCTGTGTTACTGACCTCTGTGTTACTGACCTCTGTGTTACTGACCTCTGTGTGACTGACCTCTGTGTGACTGACCTCTGTGTGACTGACTCTGTGTGACTGACCTCTGTGTTACTGACTCTGTGTGACTGACCTCTGTGTGACTGACCTCTGTGTGACTGACTCTGTGTGACTGACCTCTGTGTTACTGACTCTGTGTTACTGACTCTGTGTTACTGACTCTGTGTTACTGACCTCTGTGTTACTGACCTCTGTGTTACTGACCTCTGTGTTACTGACCTCTGTGTTACTGACCTCTGTGTTACTGACCTCTGTGTTACTGACCTCTGTGTTACTGACCTCTGTGTGACTGACCTCTGTGTGACTGACCTCTGTGTGACTGACTCTGTGTGACTGACCTCTGTGTTACTGACTCTGTGTTACTGACTCTGTTACTGACTCTGTGTTACTGACTCTGTGTTACTGACTTTGTGTGACTGACTCTGTGTTACTGACTCTGTGTGACTGACTCTGTGTGACTGACTCTGTGTGACTGACTCTGTGTGACTGACTCTGTGTGACTGACCTGTGTGTTACTGACCTGTGTGTTACTGACTGTGTTACTGACTCTGTGTTACTGACTCTGTGTTACTGACTCTGTGTTACTGACTCTGTGTTACTGACTCTGTGTTACTGACCTCTGTGTTACTGACCTCTGTGTTACTGACCTCTGTGTTACTGACTCTGTGTTACTGACTCTGTGTTACTGACTCTGTGTGACTGACTCTGTGTGACTGACTCTGTGTGACTGACTCTGTGTTACTGACTCTGTGTTACTGACTCTGTGTTACTGACTCTGTGTTACTGACTCTGTGTTACTGACTCTGTGTTACTGACTCTGTGTTACTGACCTCTGTGTTACTGACCTCTGTGTTACTGACTCTGTGTTACTGACTCTGTGTTACTGACCTCTGTGTTACTGACCTCTGTGTTACTGACTCTGTGTTACTGACCTCTGTGTTACGACCTCTGTGTTACTGACTCTGTGTTACTGACTCTGTGTTACTGACTCTGTGTTACTGACTCTGTGTTACTGACCTCTGTGTTACTGACCTCTGTGTTACTGACTCTGTGTTACTGACCTCTGTGTTACTGACTCTGTGTTACTGACCTCTGTGTTACTGCAGGACTCTCCCAGAGAGATGTTGTCGGTGAACATGAATCCGTCTTGGTTCAGAGAGGCTTCTCTGTCGCTGTAGTTCCCAGAGAAAGGTTTGGTGTTGGTGGGGGAGGGCGTGCTGCTCCCAGGGGTCTGCGTCCCGCTCTCCCCAGCCTCGTGGGCCTGGAGGTGGGACAGGTCCAGGGTCAGAGTCTTCCCCACGGTCCAGGGTTTAGTCTCAGTGGAGGCAGAAGAACAGGGGGTGTCCAGCAGAGATGTGACATCACCGTTCTCCAGGCTGTCCACAGACTGAGTTTCTCCAACGCTCAGGGCATCCTCCAGGCGCTCCGGTCTCCCAGTGCTCCCAGTGCTCCCAGTGCGATAGCATCTGTCCAGGGGCAGCTCCAGGCGGTTGGAGCTGGTGTTTCGGTCTAAGCTACAGGTGTTTCGGTCAAAGCTACAGGTGTTTTGGTCAAAGCTACAGGTGTTCCGGTCTAAGCTACAGGTGCTGATGGTGTCTGAGTTTTTAAGATGCATGGATCCATCTGAGCGTAAGAACAGTCGCATCAGAGTGTCCTGCCAACACGGCTGTCTGCACATCTGCACCGCAGCCTCCGGACACGACTGCAGCAGCTGCAGCACCTGGACACACAGCAGACTGTTCCGTATACACATGCATAATAACATATATATAATGTATACATATGTATATATAATGTATACACATGCATAATAACATACATATAATGTATACACATGCATAATAACATATATATAATGTATACATATGTATATATAATGTATACATATGAATATATAATGTATACACATGCATAATAACATACATATAATGTATACATATGTATATATAATGTATACACATGCATAATAACATACATATAATGTATACATATGCATAATAACATACATATAATGTATACATATGAATATATAATGTATACACATGCATAATAACATACATATAATGTATACATATGAATATATAATGTATACACATGCATAATAACATACATATAATGTATACATATGTATATATAATGTATACACATGCATAATAACATACATATAATGTATACATATGTATATATAATGTATGTCTATAGACAAGTGCATTAGTCACAATCAATATTCCAAAGAATAAAGCGTGGGATAAACTCAACTGTAACAAAACATTGAAGAAAAGTTTAGAGCTGTGAGTTTAGAGCTGTGAGTACTGCACCTGTGTAACTGCACCTGTATACAGTGTATATATATATATATATATATATATATGTGTGTGTATACTTAGAGCTGACCCGTTTGCAGACGATGATCCTGACGCTGGGACCAGAGCGATGTGTGAGCTGCAGCAGCGACATCAGGTCTCTGTAGTTTACACTGGAGTCTGAAACAACAACCAGGACTGACCCAGGACTGACCAAGGACTGACCCAGGACTGGACCAGGACTGACCAAGGACTGACCAAGGACTGACCCAGGACTGACCCAGGACTGACCAAGGACTGACCCAGGACTGACCCAGGACTGACCAAGGACTGACCCAGGACTGACCCAGGACTGACCCAGGACTGTACCAGGACTGACCAAGGACTGACCCAGGACTGACCAAGGACTGACCCAGGACTGACCAAGGACTGACCCAGGACTGGACCAGGACTGACCAAGGACTGACCAAGGACTGACCCAGGACTGACCCAGGACTGACCAAGGACTGACCCAGGACTGACCCAGGACTGACCAAGGACTGACCCAGGACTGACCCAGGACTGACCCAGGACTGGACCAGGACTGACCAAGGACTGACCAAGGACTGACCAAGGACTGGACCAGGACTGGACCAGGACTGACCCAGGACTGACCAAGGACTGACCCAGGACTGACCAAGGACTGACCCAGGACTGACTCAGGACTGACTCAGGACTGACCCAGGACTGACCCAGGACTGACCAAGGACTGGACCAGGACTGACCCAGGACTGACCAAGGACTGACCCAGGACTGACCAAGGACTGGACCAGGACTGACCCAGGACTGACCCAGGACTGGACCAGGACTGGACCAGGACTGACCAAGGACTGACCCAGGACTGACCAAGGACTGACCCAGGACTGACCAAGGACTGACCCAGGACTGGACCAGGACTGGACCAGGACTGACCAAGGACTGACCCTGGACTGGACCCAGGACTGACCCAGGACTGGACCAGGACTGACCAAGGACTGACCAAGGACTGACCAAGGACTGGACCAGGACTGGACCAGGACTGACCCAGGACTGACCAAGGACTGACCCAGGACTGACCCAGGACTGACCAAGGACTGACCCAGGACTGACCCAGGACTGACCAAGGACTGACCCAGGACTGACCCAGGACTGACCCAGGACTGGACCAGGACTGACCAAGGACTGACCAAGGACTGACCAAGGACTGGACCAGGACTGGACCAGGACTGACCCAGGACTGACCAAGGACTGACCCAGGACTGACCAAGGACTGACCCAGGACTGACTCAGGACTGACCCAGGACTGACCCAGGACTGACCAAGGACTGGACCAGGACTGACCCAGGACTGACCAAGGACTGACCCAGGACTGACCAAGGACTGGACCAGGACTGACCCAGGACTGACCCAGGACTGGACCAGGACTGGACCAGGACTGACCAAGGACTGACCCAGGACTGACCAAGGACTGACCCAGGACTGACCAAGGACTGACCCAGGACTGGACCAGGACTGGACCAGGACTGACCAAGGACTGACCCTGGACTGGACCCAGGACTGACCCAGGACTGACCAAGGACTGACCCAGGACTGGACCAGGACTGACCAAGGACTGGACCAGGACTGACCAAGGACTGACCCAGGACTGGACCAGGACTGGACCAAGGACTGACCCAGGACTGGACCAGGACTGACCCAGGACTGGACCGGGACTGGACCAGGACTGACCCAGGACTGACCCAGGACTGGACCAGGACTGACCAAGGACTGACCCAGGACTGACCCAGGACTGACCCAGGACTGACCAAGGACTGACCCAGGACTGACCCAGGACTGACCAAGGACTGGACCAGGACTGACCAAGGACTGACCCAGGACTGGACCAGGACTGACCAAGGACTGGACCAGGACTGACCAAGGACTGGACCAGGACTGACCAAGGACTGACCCAGGACTGGACCAGGACTGGACCAAGGACTGACCCAGGACTGGACCAGGACTGACCCAGGACTGACCCAGGACTGGACCGGGACTGGACCAGGACTGACCCAGGACTGGACCAGGACTGACCAAGGACTGACCCAGGACTGACCCAGGACTGACCCAGGACTGACCAAGGACTGACCCAGGACTGACCCAGGACTGACCAAGGACTGGACCAGGACTGGACCAGGACTGGACCAGGACTGACCCAGGACTGACCCAGGACTGACCAAGGACTGACCCAGGACTGACCAAGGACTGACCAAGGACTGACCCAGGACTGACCAAGGACTGACCAAGGACTGGACCAGGACTGACCCAGGACTGACCAAGGACTGACCCAGGACTGGACCAGGACTGACCCAGGACTGGACCAGGACTGACCCAGGACTGGACCAGGACTGACCCAGGACTGACCCAGGACTGACCCAGGACTGGACCAGGACTGGACCAGGACTGACACACCTGTGTGGAGGACCTGGTTGAGCAGGCAGCGGATGAGGCTGGGGGTGATGCTGAGGTCTGGGAGGAGCAGAGAGAGTCCAGAGTATCCCGCCTCCCGCAGACGCAGACGCTGCTTGTTCTTCTCATAGACACGGTCACAGCGCAGCATCCGCTCAAACAGCTGAGAGCAACACACTTTAGCATTAGCCATGTAGCATTAGCATGTTTTAACTTAGCTTTAGCCATGAAGCATTAGCATGTTTTAACTTAGCTTTAGCCATGAAGAATTAGCATGTTTTTTTTAGCCATTCTGGGTGAGACCCATTCTCCGAGCAGCTGGTCCATTTGAGCTGCAGGCGCTCATGGAGAGAATGTGAGGAGTCCTTAGCACATAAGGCATGGACCATATCAGGCAGGTGCTGTCCATTTTTTTCATACCTGAGACTCTTTCCCACGATTTCAGCCCACTGTGATGGTAACTGAGTTCTGTTCTGGGAGGTGTGCTGTGCTCCTCTCTCAGGGACAAAACCCAGCCAATGTGCACTGCTGTTATGTGCTGCATCCACTCCCATATGTTTCTTCCGAGAAGCTGTTTCATGTCCAGCCTCCGGAGGTCTGCTCCCAGTTGCTACCCTGATTTACCCTGTTTGTAACCCGCGCACTGATCGTACACCTTCGCAGGTGTGTTGCGAACAGCCTTTTTCCCCTTCTGGCTTCAATCACTTTAGTGTAACCTCTGTAGGCGTCAGGCCAGGCATGGAGCATTTGTTTGGCATTTTCGAGTCGCTTCAGGTAGGTTATCTGGCTTTACGTTCTGGGTACTGGTCTTTTCATTGCACCTCTCTGGGCCTCTGTTAATTGACTCACTTCTCTCCGAGCCACCTTGATCTCACCTCCCAACCGTCTTTTTTCCATGGTGGGTTATTGACCAAGGCTCCTCATGGTTGCTCTTATAGCCAAGCATCTCTAGGTATCACTGCTGCTGAAGTGTATATCAGCTCAATTGGTTTCAGTGATTGTGTTGGTAGGTATATGCCCTCAACTGCTGCATTCACGTTTTCTATGAGATCCTTAGGTGGTACTTCACACAACCGCTGGAACCGGTGTCTTGCCCTGTGCCCATTTTAGCCATGATTTTTAGCTTTCCGGTCAGTCGCAGCCTCGTTCAGCTGTTATAGGATCCATTGGGGCTTTGTGCCCAAACTCTGGTTGGGGAGTTGCAGTTGTGGACCACCCCTCTGACTCAGTAACTGTGCACCTTAGGCATCATACATGTGTTGTACCTCATCGATCTAAGCAGTGCAAGTGCAGTTGCCGTTTGTGGATGTAGGAGCATTGACTACCGGTTGTTTCGGGGGGGGGGTGGGGGGGGGGGTGGGAGTCCAACCAACTGAGACTGTGGGGTTTCGAAGTAACCCATTCAGCCCACATTCTCTTCATGAACCACTTTGGCCAGGTATACTCGAGTAGTAGCATTCCAATAGTGCAGAGCCCTTTATCAGATCTCGACCACTTTCACCATGTTCCAAGTAGCCACTTTCATTAAGGTGCTCTGGTTCCCCAGCCCTGACCTTGTTTTGGCCGGATGTTGTCGCCTCAGATCCTCAACATATATACGCACTGTTGTCGGTTCTATAACATTTTAAAATGTATAATTCAAATCTGCTGTGACCAGAACTGTAAGAGAATGCAAAAGGGTGTAAGGACAGAAAAGGCATTTATTTGTATACACAATTCCTTACACAAGGCAAACTCAAATGCTGAACAAGCACAATAATCACAGAAGATAGAATCCCCCATTATTCACAGCTAAACTGAACTGTCTAACCTGGATTGAACATTGTCATACTAGAAGCCTGTCTCACATTTCATGAAGACTCTTCCAGATATTAGCTGCATAAATCTTACATGCTGCTCCCCAAGTTTTAGTCCTGACTTCTGGGACTAGCAAAGGGTCAGTCCCCTGTGCTCCTCAGATCCCATCAGGAGTCCCAGTCCCTGTGCTCATCAAGAAGTCCCAGCATGAGGCCAGTCCCCTGTGCTCCTCAGAGGTCCCAGCAGGAGTCCATTCCCCAGTGCTCATCAGAGTCTCCCACAGGCGGAAGGACATCCACTGTGCACCTCAGAGTCCCAGCAGGATCCAGTCCTGTCTCCTCATAGTCCCAGCACGAGGCCCATCCCTGTGCTCCCAGAGTCCTCATCAGGAGTCCCAGATCCCTTGTGCTGCCTCAAGTCCAGCACGAGGCCAGTCCCCTGTGCTCCTCAGAGTCCCAGCACGAAGTCCAGTCCCTTGATGCTCCTCAGAGCAGGAGGCCAGTCCCTGTGCTCCACAGATTCCCAGCAGGAGGCCAGTCCCTGTGCTCCTCAGAGTCCCAGCAGGAGTCCATTCCCTGTGCTCTCAGAGTCCCAGCACGAGGCCATTCCTGTGGCTCCTCAGAGTCCCACAGGAGGCCATCCTTGTGCTCCCTCAGAGCAGGAGCCAGTCCAGAGCTCCTCAGAGTCCGATTTTAAGAAAAAGGGGGGGGGGGGGGGGGGGGGGGCAGGGGGGGGGGGGGGGGGGGGGGGGGGGGGGGGGGGGGGGGGGGGGGGGGGGGGGGGGGGGGGGGGTGGGGGGGGGCCAGACAGTGGGGCAAAAAAGTCAGCCACCCGACTGTGCAGGTCCCCACTTAAACTAAAGACAGAGTCTGTAATGTTCTACATAGGTTCACTTCAACTGTGAGAGACAGAATGTGAAAAGAAAATCCCGGAATTCACATTGTAGGGGGGGGGGGAGGGGGGGTGGGGGATTTTAAAGAATTTATTTGTAATGATGTTGGAAAATAAGTCTTTGGTCAATAACAAAAATTCAACAAGCTCAATACTTTGTAATATAACCTTTGTTGGCATAACAGAGGTCAACGATTACTATATGTCTTACCAGGTTTTGCACACAGTAGCTGGTATTTTGGCCCATTCCTGCATGCAGATCTTCTCGAGAGCAGTGAACACGGACTTTCACTCCCTCCACCAGATTTTCAATGGGGTTGGGTCTGGAGAGACTGTCCAGACTTTCAAATGCTTCTTACGAGCCACTACCTTCGTTGCCCGGAACTAAAAGCCGAGTGTTTTGGATCATTGTCATGCTGGAAAGACCCAGCCACGATTCATCTTCAAAGCTCTCACCTGATGGAAGAGGTTTTGGCTCAAAATCCACGATACAAAGGTCCCCATTTCATTCTTCCTCCTAACACGGATAGAAGGTCGTCCTGTCCCTTATCAGAAAAACAGCCCCAAATCATGACGTTTCCACCCCCATGCTTCACAAGTAGTAGGTGTTCTAGGGTTGTACCAGTATTCTTCTTCCTCCGAACACGACTAGTTGAGTTTATACACAAACAGTTGTACTTTGGTTTCAATCTGAGCCACATGACATTCTCCCAATCCTCTGCTGTATCAACATCGTGCTCTCTGCAAACATCAGACGGGCCAGGACATGCACGTGGCTTCAGCAGGGGGAACACGTCTGGCACTGCAGGATTTGAAAACCTGTCGACGTAGTGTGTTACTGATGTAAACCTTGTTACTTTTTTTGGTCCCAAGCTCTCTGGCAGTCATTTCACCAGGTCCCCCCCAGTTTGTTCTGGGATTTTTGATCACCAATATCAGTGGTCTTTAATGTCTTCCATTTTCTGATAATTTGCTCCCACAGTTTAATTTGATCACACCAAGCTGCTGCCTTTGTAGATTCAAACACAAAAACCACAAACAATCACAACACTCAAACCCACACACCCTCAAAAGCTCAACCAAAAAAATCACAACCACCATCCCACCAACAACCCAACTTTTGATTTTTTTTTAACACTTTTACACACCCCAAACTTTACAAATCATCAAAAAAACAAACAACTCCACACAACAACCACCCACAACTCTCACCGTACCACCAGTCAACCAACAACTTTTAACACCCACTTTTTTTTTTCACAGAGAACACAACACAACAAGCATCCTTTTTTTTTTATTCACAACAATGCAACAACCAACATAACAAAACACTTTTTTTTTCCAGTCTGGTGCAGGTCTACAATTCTTTTTCCTGCTGTTCCTTCGACAGCACTTGGTCTTGGCCATAGTGGAAGTTCTGGATGTCAGAGTAGAGAGCTGTGGACAGGTGTCCTTTTATACAGATGAGTATCAAAAACCGGTGCCATTAATACAAGGATAACGATGGAGACAGCAGAGGCCTTCTTAAAGAAGAAGTTACAGGTCTGGTGAGAAGCCAATATCTATCCTTGTTTGAAGTGACCAAATACTAATTTTCCACCATCATTTACAAATAAATCTTTAAAAAACCTACATGTGAATTCCTGGATTTTTTTTCCCATTCTGTCTGCTCACATTTGAAGTGAACCTATGAATGAAAATTACAGACCTCTGTCTTTAATTAATTGGGAGAACTTGCACAACTGGTGGCTGGACTTTTTTGCCCACTGTAAGTTACTAAATCGTACTCTGAGGAGCCGGGACTGGCCCTCCTGCCCTGAGGAGCAACAAGACTATGGCCATCCAGACTGGGACTCTGAGGAGCAACAGGGACTGGCCTCGTGCTGTGACTACTGAGGACACAGGACTGGACTCCTGCAGGGACTCAGAGGAGCACAGGGACCGGCCTCCACCTGGGACTCTGAGGAGCACAGGGACTGGCCTCCTGCCTGAGGAGCACAAGGACTGGCCCTCCTGCTTGGACTCCTGAGGAGCACAGGGACGGCCTCAAGAGCTGGGACTCTGAGGACACAGGGACTGTGAACACCTGCTGGGACCTCTGAGAACACAGGACTTGCCTCGTGCTGGGACTATGAGGAGCACAGGGACCTGGACTCCTGCTGGGACCTCTGAGGATCACAGTGACTGGCTCCTGCGGAACTCTGTAAAATGAGCCACAGGGACTGGACTCACTGTAGGACACCTGAGAGCACAGGGACTGGCCTCCTGCTGTGGACTCTTGAATAGGCACCCAGGGACTGGGACTCCTGCGGGACAACTGAGAGCACAGGGACAGACTCCTTGCTAGTCCCCAGATCAGGACCTAAACAATGGGGAGGCCAGCATTTAAGATTTATGCAGCTAAATCAGGAAGAGTCTATCCTGAAAATGTGAGACATAGGCTTCTAGTCTGACAATGTTCAAATCCAGGGTTAGAACAGTTTCAGTTATAGCTGTGAAAAACTGGGGGATTCTATCTTTCAAGTGTTTATTGTGCCTTGTTCAGCACTTAAGAGTTGCCTGTGTATGAATTGTGCTATAAAAAATAAACCTCCTTTTCCTCTGTCCTTACACCCTTTTTGCATTCCTTTCTTACAGTTCTGTTCACAGCAATTGAAATATAACATTTTCTAAACTGATATAGTAACCGACAACAGAGCGTATATATGATGCCGGCTCAGAAGGCCGACAACATCCCTGCCAAACAATGTCAGGTGCTGGGGAACCCAGAGCCCCTTCATGAAAGTGGGCTACTGGATCAAGGTGAAAGTGGTCGAGATCTGATAACATGGCTCTTTGGAATGCCTACTCACTCGAGTAACCCTGGCCCAAGAGGTTACATTCAGAGAATGTTTTGCTGAATGGTTACTTCAAACCACATCACAGTTAGACCCCGAAACAACCGGTAGCTCAATGCTCCAACAACCACAAACGGCCAACTGCAAGATCTACAGCTTTAGATCGATGAGTACACCACATGTAATTGATCACAGTTGCCACAGAGGTTACTGAGGTCAGAGGGGAAGGTCCCACCAACTGCAACTCCCCCAACCAGATTATTGGGCACAAAGCCCCAATGTAAACCATAACGCTGAACGAGGCAATCGACGACCTGAAAGCTAAAAACATTGCTACAATGGGCACAAGGGCAAAGACACCGGATACAGCGGGTTGTGTGAAGTACCGCACCTAAGGAATCCATAGAAAACGAGAATGCGCATGAGTGCAATACCTTACCACCACAATCACTGAAACCAATGAGGCTTGATCTACCCTTCAGCATCAGTGATCCTAGAAGATTGCATGGCCTATAAAGCAACATGAGCCATGGACAATACCCACCATGGAAAAGACGGTTGGAGCTGAGATCAAGGTGGCTCTGAGAGGAAAGATCGTTCAATAAACAGAGGCCCAGAGAGGTCAATGGAAAGACCAGTACCCAAAAGTACAGCCAGATAACAACAACCTGAAGCACTCGAAACTGCCAAAACAAATGCTTCCAAGCCCTGGCCAGCCCCTACAGAGTACCCTAATGAGATTGAAGCCATAAGGGTGAACTGGCCTGTTCGCAACACAACCTTCGAATGTGTACGCTCAGTGGCAGGTAACAACAGGGTAACAACAGGGTAGCAACAGGAGCAGACCCAGCCGAGGCTGGAAACTGAACAGTTCTGGAAGAACATATGTGCAGAAGGATTCAGCACTGCACAGCAGTGCACATGGCTGTCCCTGAGAGAGGAGTTCACAGCCACCTCCATAACAGACTCAGTTACCATCACATGAGGCATACATCCGGGAAAGAGTCTCAGTATAAAAACTGGACAGCACCGCCCAGATATGGGTCCAAGCCACTGGCTAAAGGGACACTCACACACTCCATGACGCCTCGCAGCACAAATGGACCAGCTGCTGCTGAAAGATGGGTCTCACCCAGAATGGCTAGAACTCGAAGGGCGAACGTCCAGAACATGCGTCCCCCGTCCAACTACCCTACCAGGCCAATAACTTGTCTCTCCACAACATGGCGCACATGTCAGGTATCATTGCTGCTAAGCAAAGTGGGCATATGGTGAACAATTCATGAGCACAGCACAGAGGGCATTGGGTATGCGACACCATAGGAGCCAAACACCATCTCCTGTAAGACACCAAGAGGAGACCAAACACCAGCTCCTGGTTGACCAGAACAGAAATGTGCAGGATGGTGACCATCGGAGAGGCAAGGTATTCCACACAGAAGGGATCTCACTCCCAGAGTGAAACAATATGCAGACGTTGAGGGACAGATACAAGAACTCGGTATTACCCAGGCAAATGGCAACCTCGAACAGCAACAGAGAAAAGCGGCAACTGCCAAATACCACCAGCGAGTAAGGCAGGTCCTAAGAAGCCGTCTCAATGCAAGAACAAGGCTCGGCAATTACATCTACGCCCCAGCCAGTGATTCAGATACCCTGCAGGAAAAAACAGGGCAAAGGACCAGATTTCAGAACCATCGATGTTTAAAACTTCTAAAGCTCCTTAACCATGCATGGCGGGTTACATCCCAAATCCAAGCAACCTGAGACTGTACGGTAAGCCGTCAAGAGGAGGCCGAGCTAAGAGGTGAGAGCCACTGTCCAGGACGAAAACATCCAAACTCCATAACTACATCATGTGAGAAGTGCCAAAACGGATGACGTACTCAGTGATTTCTCAGGCAGTGGCGAGATGAGGGAGGTGCTGGAGGAGAGCCCATCAAGGGAGAACAAGCCCCGACACGCATGTAACCACCGAGCATAACAAGACGTTTCTGATCTCAAGAAGTCCTACCAATGGCCTAGAAAGGGCTTGGCCTACAGGACAGCACAGTAGGCACTAAAAATTCTCATCATGGCTGCACAGGAACAGGCCACGAGCATCCATAGCGATAGAGCCCAGATTATACCACACCAGACAAGACCAAGTTGTCGGTTGTGCAAAGAGGCAACCTAGACACACCAACACATACAGCAGTTGCAAGATGCTGGCAGGGAAGGCCTACAAGGAACTGCCATAACCAAGTGGCTGCATAGTGTACAAAGAAAAAACATCTGTGCAGAGATGGGCTGGAAACCCCAAGGTCCTAATGGGAAACTCCTCCAAGGTGTGGAAAATGAGCAAGATCCTGTGGGACTTCACAGATACAGACCGACCGAAAAGGTAATTAACCAACCCGACATCGTGGTTGATGACAAAGGCAGAGGACAGCCGAGGTGGTGGACAAAGGGCAGAGGACAGCCTTGGTGGACAAAGGGTCAGAGGACAGCCGTGGTGGTAGACAAAGGGCATAGGACAGCCCTTGGTGGTGTACAAAGGGCAGAGGACAGCCTGGTGGTGGACAAAGGGCAGAAGGACAGCCATGGTTGTGGACAAAGGGCAGAGGACAGCCGTGGTGGTGACAAAGGCAGAGGACAGCCGTGGAGTGGACAAGAGGGCAGGGGACAGCCGTGTGGTTACAAGGGCAGAGGACAGCCATGGTTGGTGACACAGGGCAAGGACAGCCGTGGTGGTGGACAAAGGGTAGAGGACAGGCCGTGGTGGAGGACAAAGGGAAGAGGACAGCCGTGGTGGTGACAAAGGGCAGAGACAGCCGGGGTGGAGGACAAAGGGCAGAGGACAGCCGTGGAGGTGGACGTTGCAATTCAAGCGAAAGTAAGTAGTAAAGTAAATATTTATTTATAACAACTCGCCATTTCACTACAGAATCTGAGTTCTCAAAGCGGTTACAATTGTTTAATTTTGGGCATTTGATTCCACCTCACTCCACACAGAGATGGGAGGGGCCGTACAGGAGGCACATGCCAGAACTATTGGACATATTTTATAAGTGAAGGGAAACCGAGTAACCCGAGGAAACCTACCGCAGAACATAAGGGGAGAACATGCAAACTCCACCTCAGAAAGGCCCTGGTCCGACCGGATTCGAACCCAGGACCATTCTTGCTGAGAGGCGAGAGTGCTAACCACTCAGGCCACCGTGCCGCCACCGCCGCTTGAAAACGTAACAAGAAGGAAGCTATGTGCCAATACAGGTGAAATGGGAAATAGTTCTCTATCCTTCAACTGCTGATGTCTGGGTAACGCTGGTATAAAGGCCTGCGTATACTCAAGACACCCGCTTGGTACCCTCAGGAAATTCAAAATTGAAACTTGAGAAGGGGTCCTGGCTGCAAACTGCATCAATCACTTTTTTTCACCCCACTGGCTGACTCCAGACGTGGAGTGGTAGAAAACACGCAAAATCCCAGCAAGAAGGAGCGGAAACGCATGCCATTTCAACCGCCGCCAATCTTTCCGGAAAAAGGAACATGAAAATCTTGAGAAATACCAAGGTCTCAGAGAGGAGCTGGTAGAGGGCCTGGAGGGGTAACGGAGAGGTGACAGTAGTGCACGTGGTGATCCGGTGCACTCGGTGGCAGTGACCCCGAAGCTAGAAGAGGATCAAGTGGATCCCTGGAAACATCCTCGGACATCAGGGTCCAAAATGTGCAGTTGCTAAGGAACAGCAAAGAAACTGCGCAGAACCCTCAGGCTCCCAGCCTCTGTAAGGACCCAGAGCTTAGAAGAGGGATAACCGCCCCCGTGCGAGGTCCAAAGGTTAATGACATCAGTTTAAATATGTATTATATGATTGTTGGGGTGATTCAGGCCTCCTCACATGAACCAACTGAACCTTCCACGTTCACTGAGGCCATGTTTGAACTGGAATCCCTGGGCCGGGACAATGTACTCCTGGATGGACCAGTGGCGGAGTGTCGCTCGAGGAATTTCACATGGTACTTTCCGCCCACGTCCTCTCCTCGGAGATTCCCGTAAAACTTGGACTCAAAACCAGAACGACAAAGATTTTTCATCTGGAAACATGAAATGTGGTTCCCAGACCGGATATGAAGGAGGACAACGCACCAGAAAAAACATCAGAGGCCTAAAAAACATGTTTAAGATTACATTTTAACAGTAGAAACCGATAGGAGAGAGGTGTAGCGTTCAGAGAGAGTGTTTGGTCTACGGCTTGTGGGTGTGTACTTGGAAATAATCTTAATACATAAAACATTTTATTAATAAGGCACCTCGAGGTCGCATTAAAAGGGTACACATTAAAAGAACAACAGTGTTGATGATATTGTTATTTCCAACCAAAACCATGACAATATTTGCTAATACAGACACTGTTCCAAATCAAAACACTAACAACTAAACACTATTTTACATTATTAAAAATCCCCGTCACTGTTGGTCTTATCCTGGAAGTGCTCCTGTTTTAATAAAGCACAATATAATATACTGGAACAAGATCTACAAATATGTAATAATAACATAATAAGATTTTATCCTATCATATGAATATTATGATTAATATTATTAATATTAATATCATTATCATTCTTATTATTATTGTTATTATTAGGCCATGTATGGACAGGTTGGACAGTGTCCATTCTCCACTCCAAACTCAGTGGTGACATAAAATACTGGGTGTTGGGGTTGCCTTTGTTGCCTGAACGACGAGACCTTATCTGTCACATTTCTGAAGATTTGTCTGTCTTTATTGCTTAACCTAAAACGCCATTCGCTGCGGGAATCCAGAACACTTTCTATACACAACTTTTAACTTTTTATTGCAGTGATGGGTTTTTAATGGATTATTTTTCATTGTGGACCACAGATGACTGCTGCCGTTGTGTACCGGGGAAGCCACTTTAACCGCAACTTGCCTGAAGCCCCTGCCCTGAAAGAGCAGGCTCCTGGTGGACTCCAGCACCTGCTGGCGGAAACAGTGAGGTGGCTGGGGCTCTGTGGACTGGAGCAAGCTACTGACTGCCACCCAACCCCCCGACCCAGAAATGGATTAAGGGGAAGAAAATGGATGGATATTTCTTGTGGTCCTGAGAATCTGGCACCCCATCTTTAAATTAATCCTGCTTTGTCAGATAGAAAACTGTTTGATTTTTTTGTACGATATAAAACTCCATTAGGCAAAAACATATATCTAAAAAACGTTTTAAAATGTTAAACAAAAACAAAGAAGTATACTTAGAACCTTATTGAGATCCATTCTGCATCCCGCCATCCCACAACATTTTGAATATATATGATCCTAAAACACACAATTAAGAGTCATATTTAATAAGTCTGTATAATTTATAATTGTATCTTTCTTACCTGGAGATTGGCCGACGTTACTGCAATAAAACCACATTTTTTATATTTTACACGTTCATTATAGATCTTGGTCATCTTTTAATCTTTTACTGTTTACATTTGAGTATTTTATCTCCCAGATAAGACCCGCTGCTAGTTTCCATAGCAAACCGCACTGTTTAGTAAGCAGGAGTTGAGAATTTAGCCTTTCATCTGTTTTTTCAAGTTTTTATCACCAGTTTAAGCACTTAGAACAAGTGATGACAAACCAATCAAAAACACAACAGTTCAGGGTAAATACTCAGATTTCATCGGTTTAAATGGAGCAGTGAAAATGGGCTCAGAGATGTAATATAATTCCTAATCCCTAATGAGATTCAAAAGTGTATAATAGTTTAGTTTACTAAATCCTAGATAGTGCTGTTAGTATAGTGTAGTATAATGTATAGTGATGTTAGATAGTGTAGTGTTAGTGTAGTATCGTAAATAGTAAAGTATAGTATAGTGTAAGTGTAGTGTAGTATAGTGTAGTTGTAGTGTATATAGTGTAGAATAGTATAAGTAATAGTAACAGTAGAGTAAAGTGTATATAGTATAAGTATAGTAAAGTAGAGTAAACGAGTAGTATAGTATAGTATAGTAAAGTAGAAGTCTAGTCTATATAGTATAGTGTAGTCATAGGTAGTGTATGTAGAATAGTGTAGTATAGTATCAGTATATGTATAGTGTAAAGTGTAGTGTAGTACAAATGTAGTCTAGTCTAGTATAGTATAGTATATTATAGTGTAGTGTAGTATAGTATGAGTATATTAAGTAAGTATAGTGAAGTTATAGTATAGTATATAAAGTAGAGTATAAGTGTAGTTATAGTATAGATAGACTAGTGTATGTAGTGTAGTATAGTAATAGTGTAGTATAGTATTAGTATAGATAGTATAGTATAAATAGTAATAGTATAGTATAGTATAGTAAAGTATGATAGTATAGTGTATATACGTTGAGTATAGTAAGAAGTTAGTAGGTGTATATAGTATAGTATAGTATAGTGTAGTATAAGTAAATATAGTACAGTGTAGTATAGGAATAGTATAAGTATAGTGAGTGGTAGTATAGTTATAGTACAGTGTAGTATAGTATAGAATATGTAGTGTAGTAACTATACTATACTACACTATACCTATCCATAATACACTCCACTATACTATACTATAATACTACACTGTACTATACTAATACTACACTACACTAAACTATAACTAGACTATACTACCTGAATCTATACTTATACTAAACAACACTATACTATACTATACAATACTACACTATACTCTACTTTACTATACAAACTATACTACACTATACTCTACTTTACTAAACTATAATATACTTACTATACTATACTACACAATACTATACTATACTACACTATTACATACTACACTACCTACACTAGACTATACTATACTAATACTCACAACTATACACTACTTCTATCGATACATACTACACTATACTCTAATTAACTATACTATACTAACTACACCACACTAACTATACTAATACTAATACTAGACTAGACTACACTAACTACACTACACTAACTATAATATAACTATACTATACTACACTATACTACCACTCACTACACTATACTCACACTATACTATACTAGACTATACTCAACTTTACTATACTATACATACTACACTATACCTACTTTACTTACGATACTATACTACACTAACTCACTTACATACCTATACTATACTACACTATAACTACACTTACACTACACTATACTACACTACAACTACACTATACAATACTATACCTATACTATACTTACACTCACACTACAACTAACTAACATCACTATACTATACTACACTATACTAACACACTCATACTAGACTATATGAACTAAACTAATATACACTTTTAAAATCTCATTATGGATTAGGAATTATATTACACTCTGAGCCGCCATTTTCACTGCTCCCATATAAAACCGAAGAAATCTGAGTAAATACCCTGAACATGTTTTGTTTTGATTGGTTGTCATCACTTTTACTAAGTGCAAAAGGTGAATGAATTAGACTTGAAAAAACGATGAAAAGGCAAAATGCGAATCTCAGCTACCTAAACAATGCGTTGCTAAGGAAACTAGCAGCGGCTCTTATCTGGGAGATAAAAACTACTCAAATGTAAAACAATAAAAGATTAAAATAATGACGCAGATCTATCATGAACGTTAAAATATAAAAATGTGGTTTTTATTTGCAGGTAACACGGCCAATCCTCCAGGTAAGAAAGATACAATTATAACTTATACAAGACTATATAAATAGACTCTAATTTGTGTGGTTTTAGGATCAAATATATTCAAAATGTCTGTGGAAGGCGGGAGCAGATGGACTCCCCAAAAGGTTCTAATTTACATCATTTGTTTGTTTAACAATGTAAAACGTTTTTAGATATAAGTTTTTGCCTAATGGAGTTTTTATGTCGTAAAAAAAAACAACAGTTTTTCCTATCGACAAAGCAGGATTAAATTACAAAGATGGGGTGCCAAGATATCTCAAGACCACAGAAATATCCATCCATTTTCCTTCCCCTTAAATCCATTTCTGGGTCGGGGGGTGTCGGCAGTCCGAGCTGCACCAGTCCACGAGCCCCAGCCCCTCACTGATCCCTCCTCAGGTGCTGAGTCCACAGGGGCCTTGATCTTTCAGCAGGGCTTCAGGCAAAGTGGGGTTAATGTACTTGCCCAAGGACACAACGGCAAGCATCATCAGTGGACAACAAGAAACAATAACCTCGCTGTCTCTCTGCCTCTCTGTCTCTCTGCCTCTCTGTCTCTGTCTCTCTGTCTCTGTCTCTGTCTCTCTGTCTCTCTGCCTCTCTGTCTCTGTCTCTCTGTCTCTGTCTCTGTTTCTCTGTCTCTCTGCCTCTCTGCCTCTCTGTCTCTATCTCTCTGCCTCTCTGTCTCTCTGCCTCTCTGCCTTCAGACCAGACATTATTTACTCTTTAGATATTGTTATTGATCAGACTCTGAGAGTTGGTGTTGCCATGGTAACACTATATACATGTAAAAGCAAAGGAAGGTTTCTCACCCATCATCTGTACTTCTTAGCAAGTTTTCCCGACGTTTCGTCCTCAAACTAGCGGACTTCTTCAGGGAATGAATTCTCGGACCGCGTGTTGGAGATTTATAACCTATGGGTGTGGTTAGCCACACCCTAATCCTGATACTAACTCATAAACAATCTAAGGTCTGATGTAGAAGGGAGCAGGTCTAACGACCCTGCTGAGGCTAACGACCCTAACTCATTAGCATGTCACTGACCTATTGTCTGCTGGGATGCTCAAGTGGAGTGCAGGTCTCACCCTCCTAACTCATTAGCATGTCACAGACCTATTGTCTGCTGGGATGCTCCAGTGGAGTGCAGGTCTCACCCTCCTAACTCATTAGCATGTCACTGACCTATTGTCTGCTGGGATGCTCCAGTGGAGTGCAGGTCTCACCCTCCTAACTCATTAGCATGTCACAGACCTATTGTCTGCTGGGATGCTCCAGTGGAGTGCAGGTCTCACCCTCCTAACTCATTAGCATGTCACTGACCTATTGTCTGCTGGGATGCTCAAGTGGAGTGCAGGTCTCACCCCTCCTAACTCATTAGCATGTCACTGACCTATTGTCTGCTGGGATGCTCCAGTGGAGTGCAGGTCTCACCCCTCCTAACTCATTAGCATGTCACTGACCTATTGTCTGCTGGGATGCTCAGGTGGAGTGCAGGTCTCACCCCTCCTAACTCATTAGCATGTCACTGACCTATTGTCTGCTGGGATGCTCAAGTGGAGTGCAGGTCTCACCCCTCCTAACTCATTAGCATGTCACTGACCTATTGTCTGCTGGGATGCTCCAGTGGAGTGCAGGTCTCACCCCTCCTAACTCATTAGCATGTCACTGACCTATTGTCTGCTGGGATGCTCAAGTGGAGTGCAGGTCTCACCCCTCCTAACTCATTAGCATGTCACAGACCTATTGTCTGCTGGGATGCTCAAGTGGAGTGCAGGTCTCACCCCTCCTAACTCATTAGCATGTCACTGACCTATTGTCTGCTGGGATGCTCAAGTGGAGTGCAGGTCTCACCCCTCCTAACTCATTAGCATGTCACTGACCTATTGTCTGCTGGGATGCTCAAGTGGAGTGCAGGTCTCACCCTCCTAACTCATTAGCATGTCACTGACCTATTGTCTGCTGGGATGCTCAAGTGGAGTGCAGGTCTCACCCTCCTAACTCATTAGCATGTCACTGACCTATTGTCTGCTGGGATGCTCAAGTGGAGTGCAGGTCTCACCCCTCCTAACTCATTAGCATGTCACTGACCTATTGTCTGCTGGATGCTCAGTGGAGTGCAGTCTCACCCTCCTAACTCATTAGCATGTCACTGACCTATTGTCTGCTGGGATGCTCAAGTGGAGTGCAGGTCTCACCCCTCCTAACTCATTAGCATGTCACTGACCTATTGTCTGCTGGGATGCTCAGGTGGAGTGCAGGTCTCACCCCTCCTAACTCATTAGCATGTCACTGACCTATTGTCTGCTGGGATGCTCAAGTGGAGTGCAGGTCTCACCCCTCCTAACTCATTAGCATGTCACTGACCTATTGTCTGCTGGGATGCTCCATGGAGTGCAGGTCTCACCCCTCCTAATCATTAGCATGTCACAGACCTATTGTCTGCTGGGATGCTCCAGTGGAGTGCAGGTCTCACCCTCCTAACTCATTAGCATGTCACTGACCTATTGTCTGCTGCGATGCTCAAGTGGAGTGCAGGTCTCACCCTCCTAACTCATTAGCATGTCACTGACCTATTGTCTGCTGGGATGCTCCAGTGGAGTGCAGGTCTCACCCTCCTAACTCATTAGCATGTCACTGACCTATTGTCTGCTGGGATGCTCAAGTGGAGTGCAGGTCTCACCCTCCTAACTCATTAGCATGTCACTGACCTATTGTCTGCTGGGATGCTCAAGTGGAGTGCAGGTCTCACCCCTCCTAACTCATTAGCATGTCACTGACCTATTGTCTGCTGGGATGCTCAAGTGGAGTGCAGGTCTCACCCCTCCTAACTCATTAGCATGTCACTGACCTATTGTCTGCTGGGATGCTCCAGTGGAGTGCAGGTCTCACCCCTCCTAACTCATTAGCATGTCACAGACCTATTGTCTGCTGGGATGCTCCAGTGGAGTGCAGGTCTCACCCCTCCTAACTCATTAGCATGTCACTGACCTATTGTCTGCTGGGATGCTCAAGTGGAGTGCAGGTCTCACCCCTCCTAACTCATTAGCATGTCACTGACCTATTGTCTGCTGGGATGCTCAAGTGGAGTGCAGGTCTCACCCTCCTAACTCATTAGCATGTCACAGACCTATTGTCTGCTGGGATGCTCAAGTGGAGTGCAGGTCTCACCCCTCCTAACTCATTAGCATGTCACTGACCTATTGTCTGCTGGGATGCTCAAGTGGAGTGCAGGTCTCACCCCTCCTAACTCCTTAGCATGTCACTGACCTATTGTCTGCTGGGATGCTCCAGTGGAGTGCAGGTCTCACCCCTCCTAACTCATTAGCATGTCACTGACCTATTGTCTGCTGGGATGCTCCAGTGGAGTGCAGGTCTCACCCTCCTAACTCATTAGCATGTCACTGACCTATTGTCTGCTGGGATGCTCAAGTGGAGTGCAGGTCTCACCCCTCCTAACTCATTAGCATGTCACTGACCTATTGTCTGCTGGGATGCTCAAGTGGAGTGCAGGTCTCACCCCTCCTAACTCATTAGCATGTCACTGACCTTGTCCCAAGTTAGGGCGTTGTTTTTAGGATGTCGTCATAGATGCGAGGCAAAACAAATCTTAACCCTCCTCCTCTGTTAAGAGAAGGTTTTTGTTTCCTCACAAAAATGGCTTCTTTCACCCCTCTCTCAAACCAATTCTTCTCCCGAGCCAGAATTTTAACCTCTGTGTCATCCACCGTGTGGTTGGAGGCCTTGAGGTGGAGATGAACAGCCGACTGTGGCCCACTAGAGTTTTCTCTACGATGTTGGTAAAGTCGTTTCTGTAGAGTTTGTTTGGTTTCTCCAATATAGTGGTCAGTGCACTCCTCTTCACTACATTTAATTGAATACACCACATTGCTCTGTTTGTGTCTGGGTGTTTTGTCTTTGGGATGCACTAATTTCTGTCTTAACGTGTTGAAAGGTTTGAAATACACAGGGATTTTGTGTTGCCTAAAGATTCTTTGTAGTTTCTCTGAAACTCCCGCCACATACGGTAAGGACACCCTCTCCTCCTACTTTCTTCTGTCTGTTGGACTGTGTCTCTGGCCTTTCTCGTCCTTTGGGCTTTAGTAAAAGACCACTTGGGGTAGCCACATCTGGAAAGTGCTCTCTGAACATGTTTGGTTTCTCTGTTCTTTCCCTCCGAGCTAGTGGGGACCTGGTGGGCTCGGTGTTGAAGCGTTCTAATGACCCCGAGTTTGTGTTGTAGCGGATGGTTTGAGTCAAAGGCCAGGTACTGGTCAGTGTGAGTGGACTTTCTGAAGACCTCAGTCTCTAATTGTCCGTTCTCCAGTATGATGACCTTACAATCTAGAAAGGCGAGTTCACTCTCCTTAGCATCCTCGCGAGTGAAATTTATAAAAGGGTCCACCGAGTTAATGTGTGCTGAAAATGGTTCCACTTCCTGTTTCTTTAACTTAACCCATGTATCGTCTACATATCGAAACCAATGGCTTGGCGCTGTCCCTTGGTCTTGCCAAGCCCAGGGCTTGTTCCTCCAGTTTCTCCATATACAGATTGGCCCCTATAGGAGAGACTGGGGAGCCCATCGCACAGCCATGAATCTGTCTAAAGAAGGTGCCTCTAAATTGGAAATACGTGGTGTTAAGACACATTTCCAGTATTTCACAGATGTGGTCAGCTGTTAGTTTTGTTCTCTCCCCTAGTGTGGCGTCTTTCTGTAGGCTTTCTCTTACAGCCTCCACCGCCTCTGTAATAGGGACCGACGTAAAAAGTGATGTCACATCAAACGAGACCATTGTCTTTTACTAAAGCCCAAAGGACGAGAAAGGCCAGAGACACAGTCCAACAGACAGAAGAAAGTAGGAGGAGAGGGTGTCCTTACCGTATGTGGCGGGAGTTTCAGAGAAACTACAAAGAATCTTTAGGCAACACAAAATCCCTGTGTATTTCAAACCTTTCAACACGTTAAGACAGAAATTAGTGCATCCCAAAGACAAAACACCCAGACACAAACAGAGCAATGTGGTGTATTCAATTAAATGTAGTGAAGAGGAGTGCACTGACCACTATATTGGAGAAACCAAACAAACTCTACAGAAACGACTTTACCAACATCGTAGAGAAAACTCTAGTGGGCCACAGTCGGCTGTTCATCTCCACCTCAAGGCCTCCAACCACACGGTGGATGACACAGAGGTTAAAATTCTGGCTCGGGAGAAGAATTGGTTTGAGAGAGGAGTGAAAGAAGCCATTTTTGTGAGGAAACAAAAACCTTCTCTTAACAGAGGAGGAGGGTTAAGATTTGTTTTGCCTCGCATCTATGACGACATCCTAAAAACAACGCCCTAACTTGGGACAAGGTCAGTGACATGCTAATGAGTTAGGAGGGGTGAGACCTGCACTCCACTTGAGCATCCCTGCAGACAATAGGTCAGTGACATGCTAATGAGTTAGGAGGGGTGAGACCTGCACTCCACTTGAGCATCCCTACAGACAATAGGTCTGTGACATGCTAATGAGTTAGGAGGGTGAGACCTGCACTCCACTTGAGCATCCCAGCAGACAATAGGTCAGTGACATGCTAATGAGTTAGGAGGGTGAGACCTGCACTCCACTTGAGCATCCCAGCAGACAATAGGTCAGTGACATGCTAATGAGTTAGGAGGGGTGAAACCTGCACTCCACTGGAGCATCCCAGCAGACAATAGGTCAGTGACATGCTAATGAGTTAGGAGGGGTGAGACCTGCACTCCACTTGAGCATCCCAGCAGACAATAGGTCAGTGACATGCTAATGAGTTAGGAGGGGTGAGACCTGCACTCCACTTGAGCATCCCAGCAGACAATAGGTCAGTGACATGCTAATGAGTTAGGAGGGGTGAGACCTGCACTCCACTGGAGCATCCCAGCAGACAATAGGTCAGTGACATGCTAATGAGTTAGGAGGGGTGAGACCTGCACTCCACTTGAGCATCCCAGCAGACAATAGGTCAGTGACATGCTAATGAGTTAGGAGGGGTGAGACCTGCACTCCACTTGAGCATCCCAGCAGACAATAGGTCAGTGACATGCTAATGAGTTAGGAGGGTGAGACCTGCACTCCACTTGAGCATCCCAGCAGACAATAGGTCTGTGACATGCTAATGAGTTAGGAGGGGTGAGACCTGCACTCCACTTGAGCATCCCAGCAGACAATAGGTCAGTGACATGCTAATGAGTTAGGAGGGTGAGACCTGCACTCCACTTGAGCATCCCAGCAGACAATAGGTCAGTGACATGCTAATGAGTTAGGAGGGGTGAGACCTGCACTCCACTTGAGCATCCCAGCAGACAGTAGGTCAGTGACATGCTAATGAGTTAGGAGGGGTGAGACCTGCACTCCACTGGAGCATCCCAGCAGACAATAGGTCAGTGACATGCTAATGAGTTAGGAGGGGTGAGACCTGCACTCCACTTGAGCATCCCAGCAGACAATAGGTCAGTGACATGCTAATGAGTTAGGAGGGGTGAAACCTGCACTCCACTGGAGCATCCCAGCAGACAATAGGTCAGTGACATGCTAATGAGTTAGGAGGGGTGAGACCTGCACTCCACCTGAGCATCCCAGCAGACAATAGGTCAGTGACATGCTAATGAGTTAGGAGGGTGAGACCTGCACTCCACTTGAGCATCCCAGCAGACAATAGGTCTGTGACATGCTAATGAGTTAGGAGGGGTGAGACCTGCACTCCACTGGAGCATCCCAGCAGACAATAGGTCAGTGACATGCTAATGAGTT
This sequence comes from Knipowitschia caucasica, assembly GCA_964034765.1. Classification (NCBI taxonomy): domain Eukaryota; kingdom Metazoa; phylum Chordata; class Actinopteri; order Gobiiformes; family Gobiidae; genus Knipowitschia; species Knipowitschia caucasica. The sequence continues at coordinate 23,116,642 of OZ035844.1, forward strand.
AGGAGGGTGAGACCTGCACTCCACTGGAGCATCCCAGCAGACAATAGGTCAGTGACATGCTAATGAGTTAGGAGGGGTGAGACCTGCACTCCACTTGAGCATCCCAGCAGACAATAGGTCAGTGACATGCTAATGAGTTAGGAGGGGTGAGACCTGCACTCCACTGGAGCATCCCAGCAGACAATAGGTCAGTGACATGCTAATGAGTTAGGAGGGTGAGACCTGCACTCCACTGGAGCATCCCAGCAGACAATAGGTCAGTGACATGCTAATGAGTTAGGAGGGGTGAGACCTGCACTCCACTTGAGCATCCCAGCAGACAATAGGTCAGTGACATGCTAATGAGTTAGGAGGGGTGAGACCTGCACTCCACCTGAGATCCCAGCAGACAATAGGTCTGTGACATGCTAATGAGTTAGGAGGGGTGAAACCTGCACTCCACTGGAGCATCCCAGCAGACAATAGGTCAGTGACATGCTAATGAGTTAGGAGGGGTGAGACCTGCACTCCACTGGAGCATCCCAGCAGACAATAGGTCTGTGACATGCTAATGAGTTAGGAGGGGTGAGACCTGCACTCCACTTGAGCATCCCAGCAGACAATAGGTCAGTGACATGCTAATGAGTTAGGAGGGGTGAGACCTGCACTCCACTGGAGCATCCCAGCAGACAATAGGTCAGTGACATGCTAATGAGTTAGGAGGGGTGAGACCTGCACTCCACTTGAGCATCCCAGCAGACAATAGGTCAGTGACATGCTAATGAGTTAGGAGGGGTGAGACCTGCACTCCACTTGAGCATCCCAGCAGACAATAGGTCAGTGACATGCTAATGAGTTAGGAGGGGTGAGACCTGCACTCCACTGGAGCATCCCAGCAGACAATAGGTCAGTGACATGCTAATGAGTTAGGAGGGTGAGACCTGCACTCCACTTGAGCATCCCAGCAGACAATAGGTCAGTGACATGCTAATGAGTTAGGAGGGTGAGACCTGCACTCCACTTGAGCATCCCAGCAGACAATAGGTCAGTGACATGCTAATGAGTTAGGAGGGGTGAGACCTGCACTCCACTTGAGCATCCCAGCAGACAATAGGTCAGTGACATGCTAATGAGTTAGGAGGGGTGAGACCTGCACTCCACTTGAGCATCCCAGCAGACAATAGGTCAGTGACATGCTAATGAGTTAGGAGGGTGAGACCTGCACTCCACTTGAGCATCCCAGCAGACAATAGGTCAGTGACATGCTAATGAGTTAGGAGGGGTGAGACCTGCACTCCACTTGAGCATCCCAGCAGACAATAGGTCAGTGACATGCTAATGAGTTAGGAGGGGTGAAACCTGCACTCCACTTGAGCATCCCAGCAGACAATAGGTCAGTGACATGCTAATGAGTTAGGAGGGGTGAGACCTGCACTCCACTGGAGCATCCCAGCAGACAATAGGTCAGTGACATGCTAATGAGTTAGGAGGGGTGAGACCTGCACTCCACTTGAGCATCCCAGCAGACAATAGGTCTGTGACATGCTAAGGAGTTAGGGTCGTTAGCCTCAGCAGGGTCGTTAGACCTGCTCCCTTCTACATCAAGCAGACCTTAGATTGTTTATGAGTTAGTATCAGGATTAGGCTGTGGCTAACCACACCCATAGGTTATAAATCTCCAACGCACGGTCCGAGAATTCATTCCCTGAAGAAGTCCCCAGGTTGAGGACGAAACGTCTGGAAAACTTGCTAAGAAGTACAGATGATGGTGAGAAACCTTCCTTTGCTTTGACTAATCCCTGTACGACTGAGGGCTTACACAAACTATATACATGTAGTGTATACTGTAGTACTACACGCCTTGATCAGTGGGGGCTTCAGGCAAAGTGGGGTTAAGTGTCTTGCACACAAAGGACACAAAGACAGCAGACATCAGTAGGTCTTATGGTGGGCTCAAACCCACAACCTTCAGGGCCAAAGGCTAATGCTGTCACCACAACATGTAGTATATTGTGTAATATTACCACACAATATATCTGTGTTACTGCACTATTTATATATGTAGTTTATTATCATAGACTGTATATATTAACGGACAGAGTCATGTCTATCTCCGCCGTTCTAACTAATGGGCCAAAAAATGTGCTCTACTGGAGCTATCCAAAATGGCCGCAATGGTCCCGCCCACAAGACAATTGTGAAAAAACACATCTGTGCGTCAGCTGCGAGAGCTCCATTCATTTGAACGAGAGACTTCTAAAGTCCACAGCGACTAAACTAGAGTGGACCAGAACACTCAGCATTGACACACATGTGGAACGGAGCTTTGGACCATATATGTTAGCATTGGCTAATTCTACTTCTGGGTCCACCCCCACAGGCCCGGGGTGGTACTGCAGCATGTCAGGGTCCACCCCCACAGGCCCGGGGTGGTACTGCAGCATGTCAGGGTCCACCCCCACAGGCCCGGGGTGGTACTGCAGCATGTCAGGGTCCACCCCCACAGGCCCGGGGTGGTACTGCAGCATGTCAGGGTCCACCCCCACAGGCCCGGGGTGGTACTGCAGCATGTCAGGGTCCACCCCCACAGGCCCGGGGTGGTACTGCAGCATGTCAGGGTCCACCCCCACAGGCCCGGGGTGGTACTGCAGCATGTCAGGGTCCACCCCCACAGGCCCGGGGTGGTACTGCAGCCTGTCAGGGTCCACCCCCACAGGCCCGGGGTGGTACTGCAGCATGTCAGGGTCCACCCCCACAGGCCCGGGGTGGTACTGCAGCATGTCAGGGTCCACCCCCACAGGCCCGGGGTGGTACTGCAGCATGTCAGGGTCCACCCCCACAGGCCCGGGGTGGTACTGCAGCATGTCAGGGTCCACCCCCACAGGCCCGGGGTGGTACTGCAGCCTGTCAGCGCACGTCATTTTGGACACTTTTGAGCCGGGACCCGCCCACACTGTGTATTGTGTAGTACAGTATACTGTGTGTCTCCTGCTGTATACTGTGTATTGTGTAGTACTAGTAGTACTAGTACAGTATACTGTGTGTCTCCTGCTGCAGTAGAGTCCGCTCTAACTCTCGGTTGGCCGAGCTCTAACCCTGTGCTCTGTAATAATCTGCTGTGTCCAGACTTGAGAGCTTTAGGATTCTATTAATATCTCTCAGTTCAACACATGGGTCTCAGGGAAAGTCCACCCAGGACCCAGGACCCAGGACCCAGGACCCATGATCCAGGACCCATGATCCAGGACCCATGATCCAGGACCCAGGACCCATGATCCAGGACCCAGGACCCATGATCCAGGACCCAGGACCCCCAGGACCCAGGACCCAGGACCCAGGACCCATGATCCAGGACCCAGGACCCAGGACCAGGACCCATGATCCAGGACCCAGGACCCAGGACCCAGGACCCAGGACCCATGATCCAGGACCCAGGACCCATGATCCAGGACCCAGGACCCAGGACCCAGGACCCAGGACCCATGATCCAGGACCCAGGACCCATGATCCAGGACCCAGGACCCATGATCCAGGACCCAGGACCCAGGACCCAGGACCAGACCCAGGACCCAGGACCCAGGACCCAGGACCAGGACCAGGACCCAGGACCCAGGATCCCATCCATCCAGGACCCATGATCCAGGACCCAGGCCCATGAGGACCCAGGACCCATGATCCAGGACCCAGGACCCATGATCCAGGACCCAGGACCCATGATCCAGGACCCAGGACCCAGGACCCAGGACCCAGGACCCAGGACCCATGATCCAGGACCCAGGACCCAGGACCCAGGACCCAGGACCCATGACCCAGGACCCAGGACCCATGATCCAGGACCCAGGACCCAGGACCCAGGACCCAGGACCCAGGACCCATGATCCAGGACCCAGGACCCAGGACCCAGGACCCAGGACCCATGATCCAGGACCCAGGACCCATGATCCAGGACCCAGGACCCATGATCCAGGACCCATGATCCAGGACCCAGGACCCATGACCCAGGACCCAGGACCCATGATCCAGGACCCATGATCCAGGACCCAGGACCCATGATCCAGGACCCATGATCCAGGACCCAGGACCCATGATCCAGGACCCAGGACCCATGATCCAGGACCCAGGACCCATGATCCAGGACCCAGGACCCAGGACCCAGGATCCAGGACCCAGGACCCAGGACCCAGGACCCATGATCCAGGACCCAGGACCCAGGACCCAGGACCCAGGACCCATGATCCAGGACCCAGGACCCATGATCCAGGACCCATGATCCAGGACCCAGGACCCAGGACCCAGGACCCATGATCCAGGACCCAGGACCCAGGAGCCAGGACCCATGATCCAGGACCCAGGATCCAGGACCCATGATCCAGGACCCAGGACAGACCATTTTGGCACGATCCCAGTGGTGAAATGAGATCAACTTTAGTGAATAAAGCTCTTATAATTATATACAGTGACAGTAGCTCAGTTGGTAGAGCATTGGCCTTAAGGCCAGAAGGTCGTGGGTTCAATTCCCACCTCTACACCTTCTCCACCGACTCCCACTGATGACTGCTGTCGTTGTGTCCTTGGGCAAGACACTTAACCTCACTTTGCCCAAAGCCCCCGCTGGAAGATCTCAGCTCCTGTGGACTCAGCACCTGCAGAGGGTCAGTGAGGGGCTGGTGCTCTGACTGCCACCCCCCTGACCCAGAAATGGATTAAAGGGTAGAAAATGGATGGATGGATAATTATATACATTCGTTCTGTTAGAAACATTGTGAGGAAGAACCCTGTCTTTGGGCTGAGAGCTGATTGGCTGAGAGCTGATTGGCTGAGAGCTGATTGGCTGAGAGCTGATTGGCTGAGAGCTGATTGGCTGAGTGAGGGTGGTCCTGTTCTGATCTTAACATGCAACATGTTTGCAACCAAACGTGTGAGTCCTGAGCATGAGGACTAGCAAGATGGCGCCGTGTCAGGGCGCCGCAGTGAACGCTCTGTGGCGCACAATCCTGTGTTTTGTTGTTTTTCGTCTGGGATTCACTTGCCACAGTGAAATATGATCGGCAAACACTTCTGCACATTCGGGATCACGCGGGTGACGGGTCACTCGTTTTACCTGAACTGAGGTGCACAAACTTCCTCGAGTGTCCCACTCGAGAGGCCCGTGGAGCACGGCAGGCGGGCCGCGGCGGTGGCCGCCAACAGAGCGAGGGGACTGGGCGTCTCCGGCGTTCTCTCCGCGGTGTGGAGCTGGGCACCTCGAGTCGGCGAAGGAGGCGCAGACACCGGGGAAGGCGAGGCGGTCTGCTCGTTCGTAGCCGCTCCTCCAGGACCCCTTTTTCTTCCATCTACCTGGCCAACGTACAGTCTCTGCCCAACAAGACGGACGAGCTCCTGTGTCGGGTCCAGAGCCAGCGCGAGGCCCGGGACTGTGTTCTGTCTCAGCGAGACGTGGCTCCACTCGAACGTCCCGGACTCTGCTGTTCAGCCCCCGGGATTCACCGCTCACCCACGGGCAAGGCCAGAGGCGGAGGTGTGTGCTTTTTAATTAATCAGCGCTGGTGCACGGACACTCGAGTCGTGAACCATACATGTACTGCCAATCTGGAATGCCTGGTCTTGAGCTGTCGCCCTTTTTATCTTCCGCGGGAGTTTGCTGTGATATTTTTATGTGCTGTTTACATTCACCCACGGGCGGATTACAAAGTAGCCCTACAGGATCTGAGCCAGATCCTTCACAAACATGAGTCTGCTCATCCTAACGCAGTCATCATTGTTGCTGGGGATTTAACAAATGTAATTTAAAGACTGTACTCCCGAACTTTTACCAACATGTGACTCAAGCTACAAGAGGAGCACATGTTCTGGATCACTGCTACAGTAACGTGAAGGGAGCTTACAGGTCCAGTCTCAGACCTCCTTTTGGAAAGTCTGACCACTCCTCTGTTCTCCTTCTTCCTTCGTATACTCAGAGGAGCAGGGAACATAAACCAACCTCTCGCACTGTGCAGTGTTGGTCTGAGGAGGCTAGCATGAAGCTACAAGGTTGTTTTGATGCTACGGACTGGTCTGTGTTTCAGTCAGAGGACGTCAATGAATTCTGTGACGCTGTGTCTGGATACATACGCTTCTGTATTGACGGCTGTGTCCCACAGAAGGTCATTAAAGAACATTTTAGTCAAAACCCTTGGATGAACGCGGAAGTGAAACTGAAACTTCATGAGCGTGCGTTGGCGTTTCAATCAAATGATACAGTTGCCTATAAGCTATCCTGTTACTCACGTTCTATTAAATCTGCAAAGCGCAGTTACGGGGACAGGTTAAAGAGTTATTTTGAGGAAGATGACCCTCGGCGCATGTGGAACGGTATTAAAGCCATCACATCGTGGAAACCTAGCGCTGGGAAAACTGCATCTGTCGGCCAAGCTCTGCCAAACGAGCGGAACACGTTCTACTGTCGCTTTGAATCCGCTGATGCCTGTCCTACTGTATTCCCTGAGTGTTTCAATCAAGGTACCTTCACCGTGACTCAGGAGGAAGTCAGGCGTGTCTTGTCCAGGACCACAGTCCAGAAAGCCCCAGGCCCGGACGGCATCCCTCCTCGTGTCCTGAAACTGTGCTCTGAGCAACTTGCTCCTGTGCTAACAGACATTTTCAACCTGTCGCTAAGGAACTGTACTGTGCCGAACTGCTTTAAAGAGTCGACCATCATTCCAGTTCCTAAGAAAACTCCTGTGACATGCCTGAATGACTACCGCCCTGTGGCTCTCACGTCTGTTCTTATGAAGACTTTTGAGCGGCTTGTGCTGGACTTCATTAAGAGCCAGATCCCTGTGAGTGTTGACCCGCTCCAGTTTGTTACAGACAGAACAGGAGTGTGGAGGATGCATCTCCTTTGCTCTGAACTCTGTCTACAGTCACTTGGACACTAGTAAATCTGTGGCCAGAATGCTTTTCATCGATTATAGCTCTGCTTTTAACTGCCTTGTCCCAGGTAAACTGATTGAAAAGCTCATGTCTCTGGGTTTAAGTGTTGCCATGTGTAAATGGATCTATAGCTTTTTAACTGACAGATCTCAGAGAGTGTTTTTCTGATGTTGTTTCTGTGAGCACTGGTTCTCCTCAGGGATGTATTTTGAGTCCTTTGCTTTTTACTTTGTACACTCACGATTGTGTGTCCTCCTCTGACTCAAACTTGATCATTAAATATGCTGATGACACCACCATCATCGGTCTCATCAGTGACACTGATGAATCCTCTTATAGAGCAGAGATACAAAATGTGGTTCAGTGGAGTCAAACTAACAACCTCCAGCTGAACGCATCCAAAACATGTGAGCTGGTCACGACTTCAGTCGCAATAGTTCTCATTTGCCTGTCGTAATCGACAACTCCCAGGTGCAGATCGTAGAGGAGCAAGTTTCTGGGTTTAACTGTCTAACCTGAAATGGGTTAAAAACACTGACCGAGTCGTTAAGAAAGCTCGTCAGCGTCTCTACTTTCTGCGTAAACTTAGAGAATTTACCACTAACTCTAAGATTGTGCTTAACTTTTATGGCTGCACCATTGAGAGTTTACTTGTTGGTTCTGTGTCTGTGTGGTTTGGAAACATCACAGATACAGAAAAGAGAGCTTTAAACAAGGTGCTCCGCTCTGCAAAGAGGACCGTGGGCTGTGAGCTTCCTGTTCTGGAGGTTCTTTATAAATCCACACTTTTAAACAAAGCTCTTAGGATTGTCAATGACTCTTCTGGCCACCCTGGGAAAGCCATGTTCCAGCTTCTTCCCTCTGGCAGAAGATATCGCTCTCTGAGATAGTAAGTAAGTAAGTAAGTAAGTAAGTTTTTATTTATATACCGCCTTTTCACTGCAGATCTGAGTCTCAAAGCGGTTTACAATTGTTAATTTTTGGGCATTTGTATCTCACTCCACACAGAGATGGGAGCGGGGCCAGTACAGGAGGCGCATGCCAGAACTATTGGACATATTTTTAGTGGTAGGGGAAACCGGAGTACCCGGAGGAAACCTACGCAGACACGGGGAGAACATGCAAACTCCACTCAGAAAGGCCCTGGTCCGACCGGGATTCGAACCCAGGACCTTCTTGCTGAGAGGCGAGAGTGCTATCCACTCAGCCACCGTGCCGCCCAGATGCAGGACATCTCGTTACGCTAACAGTTTTTATCCACAGGCTGTTATCAGTGTGAACAGAGCACTTTAATGATTTGCACTTGTTTTGAAACTGTTTTAGTCGATCGATTTCACAGTGACATTTGTTTACTGTTTTATTTGTTTTATTTTTGTCTTTTAATGTTGTTTTATGTCTGTATTTGTCTGTGCACACTGGAGACTTTTGCTAATGTATTCCAATGTGGTTTTTTTACTGCAAATGGCAAAATAAACTGAATCTGAATCTGAATCCCATCACAGTCCTTACCTGGCCCTGTACTGCTTAGCTGACAGCTTCTTTAAACTGCCACATGGTTTGAAGTCTGTCCATATTCTAAGTGTTGCAGAATCTGAATCTGTTTTTAATCTTAAAATCTGACTTTAGAGAGAGTTGAAGTGTGGTCAGACTGTTAAAGCCAAAGTCACATGTTTTTATCCAAACGTTGGTCACATGACGTTGGTCACATGACCACGCTTCAGGGATTACAGCGTCAGGTCTGGATTATGCTGAACACAGACATTCATCTTTTACTTTTGTTCATTCATTTATTATAATTATTCATCAAAAGTAAAATGTAAAGTTTCTGGATTCAGGGCCTTGTTCTGAGACTTTCCTGAAAAAGCATCTGAACGAAAAGTGAGCTCCTGCTGCTCTCTTATGCTATGCTAACACGATGCTAAAACGATGCTAGCACTATGCTAACGTAATGCTAACGCTGTCTGCTGTGGCTGTTTCAGGGAGAGCTTCGTGGTGTCCATTTGTCCAGAGACCAACGCCTTCGTCCAGTCCTTTCTGACCGGATCAGACAGAACCTTCCTGCTTCATGGTCCGGCTCAGCTCAAGACCGGACTCCAGACTCAAGAGCGCCACCTGTTCCTCTTCAGCGACGTCCTGGTCATCGCCAAAGCCAAGTGTGTGTCATTCATGTTAGCTCTGTGTTAACGGGCAATTTCACCACATTTAAAGGAGAAGTACCACATTTAAAGGAGAAGTACCACATTTAAAGGAGAAGTACCACATTTAAAGGAGAAGTACCACATTTAAAAGGAGAAGTACCACATTTAAAGGAGAAGTACCACATTTAAAGGAGAAGTACCACATTTAAAGGAGAAGTACCACATTTAAAGGAGAAGTACCACATTTAAAGGAGAAGTACCACATTTAAATGAGAAGTACCACATTTAAAGAAGTACCACATTTAAATGTGGTAAATTTAAATTTACCACATTTAAATCTAGTTTGTTTTTTCCCAAACTGAAAGTGAAACCTCTTCTGCGTTGGTCTTTTTAGCTCAAATGTAAATAAATAAATGTTTGTTAATCTGTGGTCTGAGCGGAGCCTGCAGGGCATCTGACGTCACACAGAAGGGCAGAGTGCAGATCGGCACGGCAAGACATGGTTTTAGTCGATAGTGAGATATGTCTGTAGATCCTCAGAGCAGTTCAAGCTGAAGGCCTGTGTGTGTCTGTTATATGTCTGTTATATGTCTGTAGATCCTCAGAGCAGTTCAAGCTGAAGGCCTGTGTGTGTCTGTTATATGTCTGTTATATGTCTGTAGATCCTCAGAGCAGTTCAAGCTGAAGGCCTGTGTGTGTCTGTTATATGTCTGTTATATGTCTGTAGATCCTCAGAGCAGTTCAAGCTGAAGGCCTGTGTGTGTCTGTTATATGTCTGTTATATGTCTGTAGATCCTCAGAGCAGTTCAAGCTGAAGGCCTGTGTGTGTCTGTTATATGTCTGTTATATGTCTGTAGATCCTCAGAGCAGTTCAAGCTGAAGGCCTGTGTGTGTCTGTTATATGTCTGTTATATGTCTGTAGATCCTCAGAGCAGTTCAAGCTGAAGGCCTGTGTGTGTCTGTTATATGTCTGTTATATGTCTGTAGATCCTCAGAGCAGTTCAAGCTGAAGGCCTGTGTGCGTCTGTTATATGTCTGTTATATGTCTGTAGATCCTCAGAGCAGTTCAAGCTGAAGGCCTGTGTGTGTCTGTTATATGTCTGTTATATGTCTGTAGATCCCCAGAGCAGTTCAAGCTGAAGGCCTGTGTGTGTCTGTTATATGTCTGTTATATGTCTGTAGATCCTCAGAGCAGTTCAAGCTGAAGGCCTGTGTGCGTCTGTTATATGTCTGTTATATGTCTGTAGATCCTCAGAGCAGTTCAAGCTGAAGGCCTGTGTGTGTCTGTTATATGTCTGTTATATGTCTGTAGATCCTCAGAGCAGTTCAAGCTGAAGGCCTGTGTGCGTCTGTTATATGTCTGTTATATGTCTGTAGATCCTCAGAGCAGTTCAAGCTGAAGGCCTGTGTGTGTCTGTTATATGTCTGTTATATGTCTGTAGATCCCCAGAGCAGTTCAAGCTGAAGGCCTGTGTGTGTCTGTTATATGTCTGTTATATGTCTGTAGATCCTCAGAGCAGTTCAAGCTGAAGGCCTGTGTGTGTCTGTTATATGTCTGTTATATGTCTGTAGATCCTCAGAGCAGTTCAAGCGAAGGCCTGTGTGTGTCTGTTATATGTCTGTTATATGTCTGTAGATCCTCAGAGCAGTTCAAGCTGAAGGCCTGTGTGTGTCTGTTATATGTCTGTTATATGTCTGTAGATCCTCAGAGCAGTTCAAGCTGAAGGCCTGTGTGTGTCTGTTATATGTCTGTTATATGTCTGTAGATCCTCAGAGCAGTTCAAGCTGAAGGCCTGTGTGCGTCTGTTATATGTCTGTTATATGTCTGTAGATCCTCAGAGCAGTTCAAGCTGAAGGCCTGTGTGCGTCTGTTATATGTCTGTTATATGTCTGTAGATCCTCAGAGCAGTTCAAGCTGAAGGCCTGTGTGTGTCTGTTATATGTCTGTTATATGTCTGTAGATCCCCAGAGCAGTTCAAGCTGAAGGCCTGTGTGTGTCTGTTATATGTCTGTTATATGTCTGTAGATCCTCAGAGCAGTTCAAGCTGAAGGCCTGTGTGTGTCTGTTATATGTCTGTTATATGTCTGTAGATCCTCAGAGCAGTTCAAGCTGAAGGCCTGTGTGTGTCTGTTATATGTCTGTTATATGTCTGTAGATCCTCAGAGCAGTTCAAGCTGAAGGCCTGTGTGCGTCTGTTATATGTCTGTTATATGTCTGTAGATCCTCAGAGCAGTTCAAGCTGAAGGCCTGTGTGCGTCTGTTATATGTCTGTTATATGTCTGTAGATCCTCAGAGCAGTTCAAGCTGAAGGCCTGTGTGTGTCTGTTATATGTCTGTTATATGTCTGTAGATCCCCAGAGCAGTTCAAGCTGAAGGCCTGTGTGTGTCTGTTATATGTCTGTTATATGTCTGTAGATCCTCAGAGCAGTTCAAGCTGAAGGCCTGTGTGTGTCTGTTATATGTCTGTTATATGTCTGTAGATCCTCAGAGCAGTTCAAGCTGAAGGCCTGTGTGTGTCTGTTATATGTCTGTTATATGTCTGTAGATCCTCAGAGCAGTTCAAGCTGAAGGCCTGTGTGTGTCTGTGCGAGGCCTGGACGGCTGGATGTCTGGAGGAGGTGTGTGAAGGAACCACGTGCCCAGAGAGGAGCTTTGTTCTGGGCTGGCCCACCTCCAACTGTGTGGCCGTGTTTGGGTGAGACACTAACACACGAGGAGGGGGATGAGAGGGTTAGGGGGGTGGGGGAGGTGAGAGGGTGAGTGAAGGATCATGGGTAATAACAGTGGCCCTGTCTGTCCTGCAGCTCTGTGGACCAGAAGGAGAGATGGCTGTCAATCATCAAAAGGTAAACATTGTGTGTTCCTTCTTGGAGCTGGTCATAAATGTGTGTTTGCTTCAGTCGGATAAAAGAGGAGAAGGACATGGAAGAACCCAAAACCATTCCTTTGAGAGTGTTTGGAAAAGGAATCAATACTTTTGCTGTAGTAAGTTTGAACTTTATGTTAAAAAGACATATTTCCATTTAAATAAAAACACATTTGTTTTTCTCAGACTAAAACACTTCCTGTCAGTAACTCGGACTCGGCCAATGAGGTGATCCGCCTCGCCCTGCAGCAGTTTGGGATCATCGTAAGTCCAGGCTGATGTTTTAGTTATACTAATACATGTTAATACATGTTAATACATGTTAATATATATATATATATATATAACTATATATATATTTATATATGTGTGTCCAGGGCCAGGTGAAGGACTACCAGCTCTGGGTGCTCTCGAAGCGGGACAACACTCCGTATCCTCTGATCGGTAAAAGCTTCGTTCATAATTTCATTATTTTAATTTAATTTGAAACGAGCAGTAACGAGCAGCAGCGTCTTCACAAACACTGCCTCCTTTATTTTACTAATCACATGAGGCTGAAGGAAAGGTCACAGTCTGTGTTTACATGGACCTGAAGCAGGCTGAAGCAGGCTGAGCAGACTGAAGCAGGCTGAAGCAGGCTGAAGCAGGCTGAAGCAGACTGAGCAGACTGAGCAGACTGAAGCAGGCTGAAGCAGACTGAAGCAGGCTGAAGCAGACTGAAGCAGACTGAAGCAGACTGAAGCAGACTGAAGCAGACTGAAGCAGGCTGAAGCAGACTGAAGCAGGCTGAAGCAGGCTGAAGCAGACTGAAGCAGGCTGAAGCAGGCTGAAGCAGGCTGAAGCAGACTGAAGCAGGCTGAAGCAGACTGAAGCAGGCTGAAGTAGGCTGAAGAAGGCTGAAGCAGGCTGAAGAAGGCTGAAGCAGACTGAAACAGACTGAAGCAGACTGAAGCAGACTCTACTGCTTAGAAACAGACCTAGAGTTTGTGTTTAGCTCAGTCCAGGTTCAGGACAGGACCAAAGGCTGAAGTGAGTTAGAGACTAGCGTGAGTTTGAAGGAACCAATCAGGAGTCAGCTTGATGTTTTTATGAATGAGGCGGGTCCATTACAGCTGTAGTTCCTGCTGCCGCCACAGGAGGTCAGTGTCTGTGTTTTTATGAATGAGGCGGGTCCATTACAGCTGTAGTTCCTGCTGCCGCCACAGGAGGTCGGTGTCTGTGTTTTTATGAATGAGGCGAGTCCATTACAGCTGTAGTTCCTGCTTCCGCCACAGGAGGTCAGTGTGTCACTGTGTCTCTGCAGGTCATGAGTTTCCCTTCAGTATCCAGAGGAATCACCTGCGACAGACCAGGCCAGACCAGACCAGGCCAGACCAGGAGCGGGACGTCTGTAAAGTCTGTCAGTTTATCCTCAAGCTGCGCCCGACGGGGATACAGGAGCCCACAGCTGCTACAGGTGCTACTGCTGCTACAGGTGTGGGACAGGTGCTACAGGTGTGGGACAGGTGCTACAGGTGTGCGACAGGTGCTACAGGTGGGACAGGTGCTATAGGTGTGCGACAGGTGCTACAGGTGTGGGACAGGTGCTACAGGTGTGCGACAGGTGCTACAGGTGGGACAGGTGCTACAGGTGTGCGACAGGTGCTACGGGGACAGGTGCATAGGTGTGCGACAGGTGCTACAGGTGTGGGACAGGTGCTACAGGTGTGGGACAGGTGCTACAGGTGTGCGACAGGTGCTACAGGTGGGACAGGTGCTATAGGTGTGCGACAGGTGCTACAGGTGTGGGACAGGTGCTACAGGTGTGCGACAGGTGCTACAGGTGTGGGACAGGTGCGACAGGTGCTACAGGTGTGGGACAGGTGCTACAGGTGTGCGACAGGTGCTACAGGTGTGGGACAGGTGCGACAGGTGCTACAGGTGTGGGACAGGTGCTAAAGGTGTGCGACAGGTGCTACAGGTGTTACAGGTGTGCGACAGGTGCTACAGGTGTTACAGGTGTGGGACAGGTGCTACAGGTGGGACAGGTTCTACAGGTGCTACAGGTGTGGGACAGGTGTTACAGGTGTTACAGGTGTGGGACAGGTGCTACAGGTGGGACAGGTTCTACAGGTGCTACAGGTGTGGGACAGGTGCTACAGGTGTGCGACAGGTGCTACAGGTGTTACAGGTGTGGGACAGGTGCTACAGGTGGGACAGGTTCTACAGGTGCTACAGGTGTGGGACAGGTGTTACAGGTGCTACAGGTGCAATAGATGTTACAGGTGCTACAAGTGTGCGACAGGTGCTACAGGATAAATACAGGATTTTCTTCTGTATAATGAGAGTTTGGTTTAACACAGAAGCTACAATTGAACAGTTTTGATCTAAAGTCTTTTCTTAAAAACAGATTTCCCGCAGAAATCGTTCAAACGGCGGCGTTCCCTGATGACCTGGTTCTGGAGAGGCCCCGTCCCCTTCACTGACCCCGCCCCCTTCACTGACCCCGCCCCCAGAGGCTGTTTGTTTGGACGACCACTCAGTAGCATCTGCATCGACAACACACTGCCTCAGACTGTCAGAGTGAGCAACACAACACACACACACACACATAACACACCTGTGAGGTCCCTGTGAGGTCCCTGTGATGTCCCTGTGAGGTCCCTGTGAGGCCCCTGTGAGGCCCCTGTGAGGTCCCTGTGAGGCCCCTGTGATGTCCCTGTGAGGCCCCTGTGAGGTCCCTGTGAGGCCCCTGTGAGGTCCCTGTGAGGCCCCTGTGATGTCCCTGTGATGTCCCTGTGAGGTCCCTGTGAGGCCCCTGTGATGTCCCTGTGAGGTCCCTGTGATGTCCCTGTGAGGTCCCTGTGAGGCCCCTGTGAGGCCCCTGTGAGGTCCCTGTGAGGTCCCTGTTAGGTCCCTGTGAGGCCCCTGTGAGGTCCCTGTGAGACAATACTAACGTGGGTCTGGTCCCAGGACATGCTGAGGTCCCTATACCATGAAGGGACCTGGACCAGGGGGATCTTCAGGCGCTCCGCTGGTGCTCGGGCCGTGAGGGAGCTGCGGGACGCTCTGGACTCTGGGGACTCTGTGCCCATGAGCAAGGCACACGTCTACATCGTGGCAGGGGTCTTCAAGGTACGGACTGATGATACTGATGATACAGATGAGACTGATGAGACTGATGATACAGATGAGACTGATGAGACTGATGAGACTGATGATACTGATGATACTGATGAGACTAATGAGACTGATGATACTGATGATACTGATGATGACAGATGATACTGATGATGACAGATGATACTGATGATGACAGATGATACTGATGATGACAGATGATACTGATGATGACTGATGATACTGATGATACTGATGATACTGATGAGACTGATGATACTGATGACTGATGATACTGATGAGACTGATGATACTGATAAGACTGATGAGACTGATGATACAGATGCAGACTGATGATACAGATGATACTGATGATACTGATGAGACTGATGAGACTGATGATACTGATGATACTGATAAGACTGATGAGACTGATGATACAGATGATACTGATGAGACTGATGAGACTGATGATACTGATGATACAGATGAGACTGATGATACTGATGATACAGATGAGACTGATGAGACTGATGATACTGATGATACTGATGATACTGATGAGACTGATGAGACTGATGAGACTGATGATACTGATGATACTGATGATACAGATGATACAGATGAGACTGATGAGACTGATGATACTGATGATACTGATGATACAGATGAGACTGATGAGACTGATGATACAGATGAGACTGATGAGACTGATGATACTGATGATACTGATGATACAGATGAGACTGATGATACTGATGATACAGATGAGACTGATGAGACTGATGATACTGATGAGACTGATGATACAGATGCAGACTGATGATACTGATGAGACTGATGATACTGATGATACAGATGCAGACTGATGATACAGATGATACTGATGAGACTGATGATACTGATGAGACTGATGATACTGATGAGACTGATGATACTGATGATACAGATGAGACTGATCAGACTGATGAAACTGATTATACTGATGATACAGATGCAGACTGATGATACTGATGATACTGATGAGACTGATGAGACTGATGAGACTGATGATACTGATGATACAGATGAGACTGATGATACTGATGATACAGATGAGACTGATGAGACTGATGATACTGATGATACAGATGAGACTGATGAGACTGATGATACTGATGATACAGATGAGACTGATGATACTGATGAGACTGATGATACTGATGATACAGATGCAGACTGATGATACAGATGATACTGATGAGACTGATGATACTGATGAGACTGATGATACTGATGAGACTGATGATACTGATGATACAGATGAGACTGATCAGACTGATGAAACTGATTATACTGATGATACAGATGCAGACTGATGATACTGATGATACTGATGAGACTGATGAGACTGATGAGACTGATGATACTGATGATACAGATGAGACTGATGATACTGATGATACAGATGAGACTGATGAGACTGATGATACTGATGAGACTGATGATACAGATGAGACTGATGATACAGATGAGACTGATGATACTGATGATACAGATGAGACTGATGATACTGATGAGAATGATGATACAGATGAGACTGATGATACTGATGATACAGATGAGACTGATGATACTGATGAGACAGATGATACTGATGAGACTGATGATACTGATGAGACTGATGAGACTGATGAGACTGATGAGACTGATGAGACTGATGATACTGATGAGACTGATGATACTGATGAGACTGATGAGACTGATGAGACTGATGATACTGATGATACTGATGAGACTGATGTACTGTAAGTCATTTAAGATAATAGACAGTAAAGTTTAGATAAGAAAAAAATAAGATAAACTCTGGGCTATAATTGCACTTGGTTCGGAGTATTTACAGATGTCTATATTATACATTAGCAGCGGAGAATATGAGCAGAATAAACCATCCATCCATCCATCTTCTTCCCTTTAATCCATTTCTGGGTCAGGGGGGTGGCAGTCAGAGATGCCACCCAAGTCTCATAGCACCAGCCCCTCACTGACCCTCTGCAGGTGGTGAGTCCACAGGAGAACGGCTGCTCTCTGAGTGTGAGCATAGCCTTGATCTTTCAGTGGGAGCTTTTGGGCAAAGTGGTGTTAAGTGTCTTGCCCAAGGACACAACGACAGCAGTCATCAGTGGGAGTCGGTGGAGAAGGTGTAGAGGTGGGAATTGAACCCACGACCTTCTGGCCTTAAGGCCAATGCTCTACCAACTGAGCTACTGTCGCCCCCAGCAGCAGAATAAACATCAGAAATAATATCAACAGGTAAAGTGACGGTGAAAGGCAGAAATATCAGATATGTAGTACTGTAGTAGTACTGATAACAGTAAATATCAGATATGTAGTACTGTAGTAGTACTGATAACAGTAAATATCAGATATGTAATACTGCAGTAGTACTGATAACAGTAAATATCAGATATGTAATACTGCAGTAGTACTGATAACAGTAAATATCAGATATGTAGTAATGCAGTAGTACTGATAACAGTAAATATCAGATATGTAATACTGCAGTAGTACTGATAACAGTAAATATCAGATATGTAGTAATGCAGTAGTACTGATAACAGTAAATATCAGATATGTAGTATTGTAGTAGTACTGATAACAGGTAAAGTGACTAGTGACAAAGTTACTAGTGAATTATCAGTGACACTTGTGCAGACTCAGCAGTTCCTGTTACACATTCTCGTTGTACAGTCTGACAGCAGCAGGAAGGAAAGACCTACGGAACCTCTCCTTCACACAGCGAGGGTGAATTAGTCTGTCACTGAAGCTGCTCTCCAGAGCAGAGAGAGTGTCCTGCAGGGGGCGACAGTCATGGTCCAGCATAAATACTGACATGTATAAAGAGTCTGTCCCAGTCTGTCTGTGTCATAATCCATGATTTAAACTCATTATTTAATCCATGATTTAATCCATTATTTAATCTCATGATTTAATCCATGATTTAATCTCATGATTTAATCCATGATTTAATTCATGATTTAATCTCATGATTTAATCCATTGAATTAATCTCATGATTTAATCTCATGATTTAATCCATGATTTAATTCATGATTTAATCTCATGATTTAATCTATGATTTAATCTCATGATTTAATCCATGATTTAATCTCATGATTTAATCTATGATTTAATCTCATGATTTAATCCCATTATCTTCACAGATCATACACATGCACCAACTTCAAATCAACACACGTTAACATTATACCTAACAGCCTGTTGTGTTGTTGTGTTGTCAGGAGTTCCTGCGGTGTGTACCTAACAACCTGTTGTGTTGTTGTGTTGTCAGGAGTTCCTGCGGTGTGTACCTAACAACCTGTTGTGTTGTCAGGAGTTTCTGCGGTGTGTACCTAACAGCCTGTTGTGTTGTTGTGTTGTCAGGAGTTCCTGCGGTGTGTACCTAACAGCCTGTTGTGTTGTGAGTTGTATGAAGAGTGGCTCGAGGCTTTGGAGGAAGACGATGATGAAGAGGAGCAGCTCCGCGACGTTCAGAGGTTTCTTTAAAAACAAAACACTTTGAATCAAAGTCACAGATGTTTTTAACAGAAGTTATATATATTATATAATGTATATATTATATATTATTAGTGTATAAAATTATTAGAGTATATATATTTGATATTATTAGTGTATATATATTAAATAATATTAGAGTATATATATTTTATATGAATGCCTTTTCCAGCTGTAGAACCTAAAATACTGACGTAGATAAACGTTTGTCCGGACAGAGTTCTGCTCAGACTTCCCAAAGAGAATGTGACTCTATTGCGCCACCTGCTGGCGGTTCTTCACTGTATCCAAGGAAACGCCTCAGAAAACCTGATGACCAGTTTGAACCTGTCCATCTGCATCGCCCCCAGTCTGCTGTGGCCCCCGGGGGCCCTGCACCGCCCCGAGGTGGAGGGAGAGGGGACCAGGAAGGTACAGTGCTTCACAATCAGGGGTTCACAGTCAGGGGTTCACAGTCAGGGGTTCACAGTCAGGGGTTCACAATCAGGGGTTCACAGTCAGGGGTTCAGAGTCAGGGGTTCACAGTCAGTGCTTCACAATCAGGGGTTCACAGTCAGGGGTTCAGAGTCAGGGGTTCACAGTCAGTGCTTCACAATCAGGGGTTCACAGTCAGGGGTTCACAGTCAGTGCTTCACAATCAGGGGTTCACAGTCAGGGGTTCACAGTCAGGGGTTCACAATCAGGGGTTCACAGTCAGGGGTTCACAGTCAGTGCTTCACAATCAGGGGTTCACAGTCAGGGGTTCAGAGTCAGGGGTTCACAGTCAGGGGTTCACAGTCAGGGGTTCACAGTCAGGGGTTCACAGTCAGGGGTTCACAGTCAGTGCTTCACAATCAGGGGTTCACAGTCAGGGGTTCAGAGTCAGGGGTTCACAGTCAGGGGTTCAGAGTCAGGGGTTCAGAGTCAGGGGTTCAGAGTCAGGGGTTCACAGTCAGGGGTTCACAGTCAGGGGTTCACAGTCAGGGGTTCACAGTCAGGGGTTCACAGTCAGTGCTTCACAATCATCAATCAGGGGTTCACAGTCAGGGGTTCACAGTCAGGGGTTCACAGTCAGTGCTTCACAATCAGGGGTTCACAGTCAGGGGTTCAGAGTCAGGGTTCAAGTCAGGGGTTCACAGTCAGGGGTTCAGAGTCAGGGGTTCACAGTCAGGGGTTCACAGTCAGGGGTTCACAATCAGGGGTTCACAGTCAGGGGTTCACAGTCAGGGGTTCACAGTCAGGGGTTTCACAATCAGGGGTTCACAATCAGGGGTTCACTATCAGGGGTTCACAGTCAGGGGTTCACAGTCAGGGGTTCACAGTCAGGGGTTCACAATCAGGGGTTCACAATCAGGGGTTCACAGTCAGGGGTTCAGAGACATGTTTAAAAACATGGTTATTTACATATGACGTAGAGAATGAGAATGTATACTTCTGTCTCTGTATCCATCTGCTGGGCTTGTCTCTGTAGTATCTGCTCTCTCTGGTGGTTCGCAGATAACGGCTAACAGCTAACGGCTAACAGCTAGCATGCTGAAGCAGAAAAGGTTAGAAGAGGATTTACATCAGTCTTGCTCAGTTCAAAACAATCAGAGACATATTTGTACAAATCAAATCAAAGTTCTTTCTCTTTTATAAGGTCCTTATGATACATATATACATACATGTACATATATATATATATATATATATATAATTATTAAGCCAAGTAATTGACCAGACTGGCTATGGATACCGCCTCAGGAACGGAGCAAAGATCAGTCACCTCCTCTACATGGATGACATCAAGCTGTACGCCAAGAGCGAGAGAGACATCAACTCTCTGATCCAAACAACCAGGATCTACAGCCATGACATCGGGATGTCATTCGGGCTCGAGAAATGTAGCAGGATGGTGACTCGGAGAGGCAAGGTAGTCCACACAGAAGGGATCTCACTCCCAGAGGGAACAATAGCAGACGTTGAGGACAGTTACAAGTATCTCGGTATACCACAGGCAAATGGCAACCTCGAACAGGTGACGAGGAAAGCGGCAACTGCCAAATACCTCCAGCGAGTAAGGCAGGTCCTAAGAAGCCGGCTCAATGGCAAGAACAAGGCCCGGGCAATTAACAGCTACGCCCTGCCAGTGATCAGATACCCTGCAGGAATAATCAGGTGGCCAAAGGAAGAGATTGAGACCACGGATGTTAAAACTCGAAAGCTCCTTACCATGCATGGCGGGTTCCATCCCAAATCCAGCACCCTGAGACTGTACGTAAGCCGTAAAGAAGGAGGCCGAGGACTAGTGAGTGTGAGAGCCACTGTCCAGGACGAAACATCCAAACTCCATAACTACATCATGGAGAAGGCCAAAACGGATGACGTACTCAGTGAATGTCTCAGGCAGTGGCGAGATGAGGAGGTGCTGGAGGAGAGCCCATCATGGGAGAACAAGCCCCTACACGGCATGTACCACCGGAGCATAACAGAAGTGGCTGATCTCAAGAAGTCCTACCAATGGCTAGAAAGGGCTGGCCTACAGGACAGCACAGAGGCACTCATCATGGCTGCACAGGAACAGGCACTGAGCACCAGAGCGATAGAGGCCCAGATATACCACACCAGACAAGACCCAAGGTCTCGGTTGTGCAAAGAGGCACCTGAGACGATCCAACACATAACTGCAGGGTGCAAGATGCTGCAGGGAAGGCCTACATGGAACGCCATAACCAAGTGGCTGGCATAGTGTACAGAAACATCTGTGCAGAGTATGGGCTGGAAACCCCAAGGTCTAAGTGGGAAACTCCTCCAAAGGTGGTGGAGAATGAGCATGCGAAGATCCTGTGGGACTTCCAGATACAGACCGACCGAATGGTAATGGCAAACCAACCTGACATCGTGGTGGTGGACAAAGGGCAGAGGACAGCCGTGGTGGTGGACAAAGGGCAGAGGACAGCCGTGGTGGTAGACAAAGGGCAGAGGACAGCCGTGGTGGTGGACAAAGGGCAGAGGACAGCCGTGGTGGTGGACAAAGGGCAGAGGACAGCCGTGGTGGTGGACAAAGGGCAGAGGACAGCCGTGGTGGTGGACAAAGGGCAGAGGACAGCCGTGGTGGTGGACAAAGGGCAGAGGACAGCCGTGGTGGTGGACAAAGGGCAGAGGACAGCCGTGGTGGTGGACAAAGGGCAGAGGACAGCCGTGGTGGTGGACAAAGGGCAGAGGACAGCCGTGGTGGTGGACAAAGGGCAGAGGACAGCCGTGGTGGTGGACAAAGGGCAGAGGACAGCCGTGGTGGTAGACAAAGGGCAGAGGACAGCCGTGGTGGTGGACAAAGGGCAGAGGACAGCCGTGGTGGTGGACAAAGGGCAGAGGACAGCCGTGGTGGTGGACAAAGGGCAGAGGACAGCCGTGGTGGTGGACAAAGGGCAGAGGACAGCCGTGGTGGTGGACAAAGGGCAGAGGACAGCCGTGGTGGTGGACAAAGGGCAGAGGACAGCCGTGGTGGTGGACGTGACAATTCCAAGCGATGTTAACATCCGGAAAAAAGAACATGAAAAGCTTGAGAAATACCAAGGTCTCAGAGAGGAGCTGGAGAGGGCCTGGAGGGTAAAGGTCACAGTAGTGAGAGGGCCTGGAGGGTAAAGGTCACAGTAGTGAGAGGGCCTGGAGGGTAAAGGTCACAGTAGTGCCCGTGGTGATCGGTGCACTCGGGGCAGTGACCCCGAAGCTAGAAGAGGTTACAGCGGATCCCTGGAACAACCTCGGACATCTGGGTCCAGAAATGTGCAGTGCTAGGAACAGCAAAGATACTGCGCAGAACCCTCAGGCTCCCAGGCCTCTGGTAGAGGACCCGAGCTTAGAGAGGGATAACCGCCCACGGAGGGCCAAAGGTGAGTGGACAATTTGATATATATATGTATACATATACATATATATATATATATATATATATATATATACATATATATATATATACATATACATATATATATACACATATATATATACATATATATATACACACAACACACATCTGAGAGTCTCAGGTGTGTGTTGTGTGTCTCAGGTGTGTCTCAGATGTGTGTTGTGTGTCTCAGGTGTGTGTCGTGTGTCTCAGATGTGTGTTGTGTGTCTCAGGTGTGTGTCGTGTGTCTCAGATGTGTGTTGTGTGTCTCAGGTGTGTGAGTTGGTGAAGTTCATGATCGATCAGACTCAGAGGATGTTTGAGGACGACTGTAGTGCTCTGTTTGGAGGCCCCCCACGGAGCCAGAGCCCTGAGGACCTGAGCACAGGTACAACATATATGGATCTCACAATGTCACATCATTAGTATATATACTAATGATTATATATATATTATATATATATATATATATATATATATATATATATATATATATATATATATATATATATTCTCTCATTAAGAATGTACTCTCTCATTAAGCGTGTACTCTCTCATTAAGAGTGTACTCTCTCATTAAGCATGTACTCTCTCATTAAGCATGTACTCTCTCATTAAGCATGTACTCTCTCATTAAGAGTGTACTCTCTCATTCGCGTCAGAACCTCATCTTTCTGAAGTGCTCGGTGTTCTGTTCTTCAGAGCCTCTGACCGACTCGTCCTACGACAGTCTGGAAAATGAACTTGACGACATCAGCGGCTCTTCCAGTTTCCTCCGGCCGCTCCAGGGCAGCCTCGACTCCATCCTCACCTTCAGCGACTACGACCACAAAAACCACCCGGAAACCCCACAGAACCTGCCCATCGTTACCAGACACTACCACATCGAGAAGCTAGGGGGCGACAGCGTGATCTACAGCTCCAAACAGGACTTCAAACACATGGATTCTCCTCCGTCTCTGAGCTGCAGACATCGGCCCCGGAGGAGGTCGGAGCCTGCGCTCACGTACATCAGGAAGTTACAGCCTCATCATCCCAGTCCAGGCCATGACGAGCAGCCAAACAGCCAATCACATTTGAGAGATGAGTCCAGGAGGCGGGACGTGGGCTTTGGGATGAAGTTTTTAGCCCTCGAAGAAAGCTCCTCAAGTTTATCGTCCACTCCAAACTCTCCAGCACAAAACTACTCGTCCATAGACTCGCTGGACTCGCTGGACTCGCTGGACTCGCTGGACGGTGAGAAACGGCCGCCGCTCAGAACCTTTGTCACAGACCAGATTCCAGTGACGGTCATCGCGACGCCAGAAGAAGACAGCGACGCCAACTCTCCACCGAAGGAGCTGGGGGCGGCCAAGAGCAGCGGGAATCTGCATCCAAACTCCTGGTTCAAGAAGGACTGGAGACTGACGCTGAGCCACAGAGACGGTGTGAAGAAGAAGAGCGCGGTGAGAAATCATTCTTTACTTACTTTGGCTCCGCAGACGCTTTTATCCAGATTTAAGTAAATGTCTTAGAACCAGGTTTTCCAACGGTCCTGACTTCAAGGACTGGGACCATAGTCTAAGTCTGGTTCAATGTCCTTCTTTACAGCGTAACGTGATCTTAACCTAAACATTTCATGATTAACCATTTGGGAAAGTGGGATTAACCGTAAACCTTCAGCTCAGTGTATGTCATGGTTAAAGTCTAAATACTCTAAATACTCACATGTTCTGTCAGTGCTTTAGTGAGAACACAGGGCCATCTAGTGGAGAGAGTGAAGGTTGCATCCTGTACATGTTTATTCCTGATGATAATAGACCAGAAGTACCTCTGATCCTGACGTGTTGTTACGGTCCTGATGTGTTGTTACGGTCCTGATGTGTTGTTACGGTCCTGATGTGTTGTTACGGTCCTGATGTGTTGTTACGGTCCTGATGTGTTGTTACGGTCCTGATGTGTTGTTATGGTCCTGATGTGTTGTTACTGTTACGGTCCAGATGTGTTGTTACGGTCCTGATGTGTTGTTATGGTCCTGATCTGTTGTTACGGTCCTGATGTGTTGTTACGGTCCTGATGTGTTGTTACGGTCCTGATGTGTTGTTACGGTCCTGATGTGTTGTTACGGTCCTGATGTGTTGTTACGGTCCTGATGTGTTGTTACGGTCCTGATGTGTTGTTACTGTTACGGTCCTGATGTGTTGTTATGGTCCTGATGTGTTGTTACGGTCCTGATGTGTTGTTACTGTTACAGTCCTGATGTGTTGTTACGGTCCTGATGTGTTGTTATGGTCCTGATGTGTTGTTACGGTCCTGATGTGTTGTTACTGTTACAGTCCTGATGTGTTGTTATGGTCCTGATGTGTTGTTACGGTCCTGATGTGTTGTTATGGTCCTGATGTGTTATTACGGTCCTGATGTGTTGTTACTGTTACAGTCCTGATGTGTTGTTATGGTCCTGATGTGTTGTTATGGTCCTGATGTGTTGTTACGGTCCTGATGTGTGTTGTTATGGTCCTGATGTGTTGTTACGGTCCTGATGTGTTGTTACTGTTACAGTCCTGATGTGTTGTTATGGTCCTGATGTGTTGTTATGGTCCTGATGTGTTGTTACGGTCCTGATGTGTTGTTACGGTCCTGATGTGTTGTTACGGTCCTGATGTGTTGTTATGGTCCTGATGTGTTGTTACGGTCCTGATGTGTTGTTACGGTCCTGATGTGTTGTTACGGTCCTGATGTGTTGTTACTGTTACGGTCCTGATGTGTTGTTATGGTCCTGATGTGTTGTTACGGTCCTGATGTGTTGTTACTGTTACAGTCCTGATGTGTTGTTACGGTCCTGATGTGTTGTTATGGTCCTGATGTGTTGTTACGGTCCTGATGTGTTGTTACTGTTACAGTCCTGATGTGTTGTTATGGTCCTGATGTGTTGTTACGGTCCTGATGTGTTGTTATGGTCCTGATGTGTTATTACGGTCCTGATGTGTTGTTACTGTTACAGTCCTGATGTGTTGTTATGGTCCTGATGTGTTGTTATGGTCCTGATGTGTTGTTACGGTCCTGATGTGTTGTTATGGTCCTGATGTGTTGTTACGGTCCTGATGTGTTGTTACTGTTACAGTCCTGATGTGTTGTTACGGTCCTGATGTGTTGTTATGGTCCTGATGTGTTGTTACGGTCCTGATGTGTTGTTACTGTTACAGTCCTGATGTGTTGTTATGGTCCTGATGTGTTGTTACGGTCCTGATGTGTTGTTATGGTCCTGATGTGTTGTTACGGTCCTGATGTGTTGTTACTGTTACAGTCCTGATGTGTTGTTACGGTCCTGATGTGTTGTTATGGTCCTGATGTGTTGTTACGGTCCTGATGTGTTGTTACTGTTACAGTCCTGATGTGTTGTTATGGTCCTGATGTGTTGTTATGGTCCTGATGTGTTGTTACGGTCCTGACGTGTTGTTATGATCCTGACGTGTTGTTACGGTCCTGATGTGTTGTTAAGGTCCTGATGTGTTGTTATGGTCCTGATGTGTTGTTACGGTCCTGATGTGTTGTTATGGTCCTGATGTGTTGTTACGGTCCTGATGTGTTGTTACGGTCCTGATGTGTTGTTACGGTCCTGATGTGTTGTTATGGTCCTGATGTGTTGTTACGGTCCTGATGTGTTGTTACGGTCCTGATGTGTTGTTACGGTCCTGATGTGTTGTTATGGTCCTGATGTGTTGTTATGGTCCTGATGTGTTGTTATGGTCCTGATGTGTTGTTACGGTCCTGATCTGTTGTTACGGTCCTGATGTGTTGTTATGGTCCTGACGTGTTGTTATGATCCTGACGTGTTGTTATGGTCCTGACGTGTTGTTACGGTCCTGATGTGTTGTTACGGTCCTGATGTGTTGTTATGGTCCTGATATGTTGTTACGGTCCTGATGTGTTGTTACGGTCCTGATGTGTTGTTACGGTCCTGATGTGTTGTTACGGTCCTGATGTGTTGTTACGGTCCTGATGTGTTGTTATGGTCCTGATGTGTTGTTACGGTCCTGATGTGTTGTTACGGTCCTGATGTGTTGTTACTGTTACAGTCCTGATGTGTTGTTATGGTCTTGATGTGTTGTTATGGTCCTGATGTGTTGTTACGGTCCTGATGTGTTGTTATGGTCCTGATGTGTTGTTACTGTTACGGTCCTGATGTGTTGTTACGGTCCAGATGTGTTGTTATGGTCCTGATCTGTTGTTACGGTCCTGATGTGTTGTTACGGTCCTGATGTGTTGTTACGGTCCAGATGTGTTGTTATGGTCCTGATGTGTTGTTACGGTCCTGATGTGTTGTTATGGTCCTGATGTGTTGTTACGGTCCTGATGTGTTGTTATGGTCCTGATGTGTTGTTACGGTCCTGATGTGTTGTTATGGTCCTGATGTGTTGTTACGGTCCTGATCTGTTGTTACGGTCCTGATGTGTTGTTATGATCCTGACGTGTTGTTACGGTCCTGATGTGTTGTTACGGTCCTGATGTGTTGTTATGGTCCTGATCTGTTGTTACGGTCCTGATGTGTTGTTATGATCCTGACGTGTTGTTACGGTCCTGATGTGTTGTTACGGTCCTGATGTGTTGTTATGGTCCTGATGTGTTGTTATGATCCTGACGTGTTGTTACGGTCCTGATGTGTTGTTATGGTCCTGATGTGTTGTTACGGTCCTGACGTGTTGTTATGGTCCTGATGTGTGTTGTTGATGTGTTGTTCGTCCTGATGTGTTGTTTGTTAGTCCTGATGTGTTGTTATGGTCCTGATGTGTTGTTATGTTGTTATGTCTGACTGTTACGGTCCTGATGTGTTGTTATGGTCCTGATGTGTTGTTATGGTCCTGACGTGTTGTTATGTCCTGATGTGTTGTTATGGTCCTGATGTGTTGTTACGGTCCTGATGTGTTGTTATGTTACAGTCCTGATGTGTTGTTATGGTCCTGATGTGTTGTTATGGTCCTGATGTGTTGTTACGGTCCTGATGTGTTGTTACTGTTACAGTCCTGATGTGTTGTTATGGTCCTGATGTGTTGTTATGGTCCTGATGTGTTGTTATGGTCCTGATGTGTTGTTACGGTCCTGATGTGTTGTTACGGTCCTGATGTGTTGTTATGGTCCTGATGTGTTGTTATGGTCCTGATGTGTTGTTACGGTCCTGACGTGTTGTTATGGTCCTGATGTGTTGTTACGGTCCTGACGTGTTGTTATGGTCCTGATGTGTTGTTATGGTCCTGATGTGTTGTTACGGTCCTGATGTGTTGTTACTGGTCCTGATGTGTTGTTATGGTCCTGATGTGTTGTTATGGTCCTGATGTGTTGTTATGGTCCTGATGTGTTGTTACGGTCCTGATGTGTTGTTACGGTCCTGATGTGTTGTTATGGTCCTCATGTGTTGTTATGGTCCTGATGTGTTGTTATGGTCCTGATGTGTTGTTACGGTCCTGATGTGTTGTTACTGTTACAGTCCTGATGTGTTGTTATGGTCCTGATGTGTTGTTATGGTCCTGATGTGTTGTTACGGTCCTGACGTGTTGTTATGATCCTGACGTGTTGTTACGGTCCTGATGTGTTGTTATGGTCCTGATGTGTTGTTACGGTCCTGATGTGTTGTTACGGTCCTGATGTGTTGTTACGGTCCTGATCTGTTGTTACGGTCCTGATGTGTTGTTATGGTCCTGACGTGTTGTTATGATCCTGACGTGTTGTTATGGTCCTGATGTGTTGTTATGGTCCTGATGTGTTGTTACGGTCCTGATGTGTTGTTATGGTCCTGATGTGTTGTTACGGTCCTGATGTGTTGTTACGGTCCTGATGTGTTGTTACGGTCCTGATGTGTTGTTACGGTCCTGATGTGTTGTTACGGTCCTGATGTGTTGTTACGGTCCTGATCTGTTGTTACGGTCCTGATGTGTTGTTACGGTCCTGATGTGTTGTTACGGTCCTGATGTGTTGTTACGGTCCTGATGTGTTGTTACGGTCCTGATGTGTTGTTATGGTCCTGATGTGTTGTTACGGTCCTGATGTGTTGTTATGGTCCTGATGTGTTGTTACGGTCCTGATGTGTTGTTACTGTTACAGTCCTGATGTGTTGTTATGGTCTTGATGTGTTGTTATGGTCCTGATGTGTTGTTACGGTCCTGATGTGTTGTTATGGTCCTGATGTGTTGTTACTGTTACGGTCCTGATGTGTTGTTATGGTCCTGATGTGTTGTTACTGTTACGGTCCTGATGTGTTGTTACGGTCCAGATGTGTTGTTATGGTCCTGATCTGTTGTTACGGTCCTGATGTGTTGTTACGGTCCTGATGTGTTGTTACGGTCCAGATGTGTTGTTATGGTCCTGATGTGTTGTTACGGTCCTGATGTGTTGTTATGGTCCTGATGTGTTGTTACGGTCCTGATGTGTTGTTATGGTCCTGATCTGTTGTTACGGTCCTGATGTGTTGTTATGGTCCTGATGTGTTGTTACGGTCCTGATGTGTTGTTACTGTTACGGTCCAGATGTGTTGTTATGGTCCTGATCTGTTGTTACGGTCCTGATGTGTTGTTATGATCCTGACGTGTTGTTACGGTCCTGATGTGTTGTTACGGTCCTGATGTGTTGTTACGGTCCTGATGTGTTGTTATGGTCCTGATCTGTTGTTACGGTCCTGATGTGTTGTTATGATCCTGACGTGTTGTTACGGTCCTGATGTGTTGTTACGGTCCTGATGTGTTGTTATGGTCCTGATGTGTTGTTATGATCCTGACGTGTTGTTACGGTCCTGATGTGTTGTTATGGTCCTGATGTGTTGTTACGGTCCTGACGTGTTGTTATGGTCCTGATGTGTTGTTATGGTCCTGATGTGTTGTTACGGTCCTGATGTGTTGTTACTGTTACAGTCCTGATGTGTTGTTACGGTCCTGATGTGTTGTTATGGTCCTGATGTGTTGTTACGGTCCTGATCTGTTGTTACGGTCCTGATGTGTTGTTATGGTCCTGATGTGTTGTTACGGTCCTGATGTGTTGTTACGGTCCTGACGTGTTGTTATGATCCTGACGTGTTGTTACGGTCCTGATGTGTTGTTACGGTCCTGATGTGTTGTTACGGTCCTGATCTGTTGTTACGGTCCTGATGTGTTGTTACGGTCCTGATGTGTTGTTACGGTCCTGATCTGTTGTTACGGTCCTGATGTGTTGTTATGGTCCTGACGTGTTGTTATGATCCTGACGTGTTGTTATGGTCCTGATGTGTTGTTACGGTCCTGATGTGTTGTTACGGTCCTGATCTGTTGTTATGGTCCTGATGTGTTGTTACGGTCCTGATCTGTTGTTACGGTCCTGATCTGTTGTTACGGTCCTGATGTGTTGTTACGGTCCTGATGTGTTGTTACGGTCCTGATGTGTTGTTACGGTCCTGACGTGTTGTTATGGTCCTGATGTGTTGTTATGGTCCTGATGTGTTGTTATGGTCCTGATGTGTTGTTATGATCCTGACGTGTTGTTACGGTCCTGATGTGTTGTTATGGTCCTGATGTGTTGTTACGGTCCTGACGTGTTGTTATGGTCCTGATGTGTTGTTATGGTCCTGATGTGTTGTTACGGTCCTGATGTGTTGTTACTGTTACAGTCCTGATGTGTTGTTACGGTCCTGATGTGTTGTTATGGTCCTGATGTGTTGTTACGGTCCTGATCTGTTGTTACGGTCCTGATGTGTTGTTATGGTCCTGATGTGTTGTTACGGTCCTGATGTGTTGTTACGGTCCTGACGTGTTGTTATGATCCTGACGTGTTGTTACGGTCCTGATGTGTTGTTACGGTCCTGATGTGTTGTTACGGTCCTGATCTGTTGTTACGGTCCTGATGTGTTGTTACGGTCCTGATGTGTTGTTACGGTCCTGATCTGTTGTTAAGGTCCTGATGTGTTGTTATGGTCCTGACGTGTTGTTATGATCCTGACGTGTTGTTATGGTCCTGATGTGTTGTTACGGTCCTGATGTGTTGTTACGGTCCTGATCTGTTGTTATGGTCCTGATGTGTTGTTACGGTCCTGATCTGTTGTTACGGTCCTGATCTGTTGTTACGGTCCTGATGTGTTGTTACGGTCCTGATGTGTTGTTACGGTCCTGATCTGTTGTTATGGTCCTGACGTGTTGTTATGGTCCTGACGTGTTGTTATGGTCCTGACGTGTTGTTATGGTCCTGACATGTGGTCCTGACGTGTTGTTATGATCCTGACGTGTTGTTATGGTCCTGACGTGTTGTTATGGTCCTGACGTGTTGTTATGGTCCTGACGTGTTGTTATGGTCCTGACGTGTTGTTATGGTCCTGACGTGTTGTTATGGTCCTGACATGTGGTCCTGACGTGTTGTTATGGTCCTGATGTGTTGTTACGGTCCTGATGTGTTGTTACTGTTACGGTCCTGATGTGTTGTTATGGTCCTGATGTGTTGTTACGGTCCTGATGTGTTGTTATGGTCCTGATGTGTTGTTATGGTCCTGATGTGTTGTTATGGTCCTGATGTGTTGTTATGGTCCTGATGTGTTGTTACGGTCCTGATGTGTTGTTATGGTCCTGATGTGTTGTTATGGTCCTGATGTGTTGTTACGGTCCTGATGTGTTGTTATGGTCCTGATGTGTTGTTATGGTCCTGATGTGTTGTTACGGTCCTGACGTGTTGTTATGGTCCTGATGTGTTGTTATGGTCCTGATGTGTTGTTATGGTCCTGATGTGTTGTTACGGTCCTGATGTGTTGTTACTGTTACAGTCCTGATGTGTTGTTATGGTCCTGATGTGTTGTTATGGTCCTGATGTGTTGTTACGGTCCTGACGTGTTGTTATGATCCTGACGTGTTGTTACGGTCCTGATGTGTTGTTATGGTCCTGATCTGTTGTTACGGTCCTGATGTGTTGTTACGGTCCTGATGTGTTGTTACGGTCCTGATCTGTTGTTACGGTCCTGATGTGTTGTTATGGTCCTGACGTGTTGTTATGATCCTGACGTGTTGTTATGGTCCTGACGTGTTGTTATGGTCCTGAGTGTTGTTATGGTCCTGACGTGTTGTTATGGTCCTGACGTGTTGTTATGGTCCTGACGTGTTGTTATGGTCCTGACGTGTTGTTATGGTCCTGACGTGTTGTTATGGTCCTGACGTGTTGTTATGGTCCTGACGTGTTGTTATGGTCCTGACGTGTTGTTATGGTCCTGATGTGTTGTTATGGTCCTGAGTGTTGTTAGGTCCTGAGTGTTGTTACGGTCCTGATGTGTTGTTTACGGTCCTGATGTGTTGTTATGGTCCTGATGTGTTGTTACGGTCCTGATGTGTTGTTATGGTCCTGATGTGTTGTTATGGTCCTGATGTGTTGTTATGGTCCTGATGTGTTGTTATGGTCCTGATGTGTTGTTATGGTCCTGATGTGTTGTTAGGTCCTGATGTGTTTTTAGGTCCTGATGTGTTGTTAGGTCCTGATGTGTTGTTACGGTCCTGATGTGTTGTTATGGTCCTGATGTGTGTTATGTTACGGTCCTGATGTGTTGGTCCTGATGTGTTGTTACGGTCCTGATGTGTTGTTATGGTCCTGATGTGTTGTTACGGTCCTGATGTGTTGTTACGGTCCTGATGTGTTGTTATGGTCCTGATGTGTTGTTATGGTCCTGATGTGTTGTTACGGTCCTGATGTGTTGTTATGGTCCTGATGTGTTGTTATGGTCCTGATGTGTTGTTATGGTCCTTATCTTCTCCTTCAGAACTCGGGGGCTGCAGAGAAATCCAAACGGGTCCAGAGCCGAGCGTTCTGTAGAGGATCCAGAGAGCAGTCTGCAGAGGAGCAGAGACACTACGGTCCCACGGGAGGTCCCACAGGAGGTCCCACAGGAGGTCCCACGGGAGGTCCCACGGGAGGTCCCACGGGAGGTCCCACGGGAGGTCCCACGGGTCCAGCTCTGTCCCTGTTCAAGAGACACCAGGCCACGGACCCACAGGGTGAGAGGAGACTGCAATCTACTACTATTACTACTGCTACTGCTACTACTAGTGCTACTACTACTACTGCTACTACTACTACTGCTACTACTACTACTACTACTGCTGCTACTGCTACTACTACTGCTACTACTACTACTGCTACTACTACTACTGCTACTACTACTACTACTACTGCTACTACTGCTACTACTACTACTGCTATTACTACTACTACTACCGCTACTACTACTGCTACTACTGCTACTACTACTACTGCTACTACTACTACTGCTACTGCTGCTACTGCTGCTACTGCTGCTACTGCTGCTACTACTGCTACTACTACTACTACTACTACTACTACTAATCAATCAATCAATCAAAGTTTATTTGTAGAGCGCCTTTCATACACAGGGCAACACAAAGCGCTTCACAGTCCACATCACAAATCATCACATAAAACAAACACCAGAATCACAATTAAAACATTAAAATCACACAAAAGATTAAAACACAATTAAAACATTAAAATCACACAAAAGAATAAAACCATTAAAACTTTCAAAATTACACAAGAGATTTAAAAAAATAAATAAATGACAGCAGTGCATTAAAAATGGAGATAAAATCCTTCAGTTGTATGCACAGGCAAACAGAACAGTCTTTAACCTGGATTTGAACATTGACAGAGTAGACGCCTCCCTCACATTTTCAGGGAGATTGTTCCAGATCTTAGCTGCATGGATCTGAAACGCAGCCTCCCCATGTTTGGTTCTCACTCTGGGCACCAGCAGGAGGCCAGTCCCTGTGCTCCTCAGAGTCCGGGCTGGTTCATATGACACCAACATGTCACTAATGTATTCTGGTGCAAGGCCATGGAGAGACTTGTACACAAGCAGACTTGTGACACAAGACTTGTACACTACTGCTGCTACTGCTACTGCTACTACTACTACTACTACTACTACTACTACTACTACTGCTACTACTGCTGCTACTACTACTACTACTACTACTGCTACATGTAGTGACATGTTTCTGTGCAGTCCCTCGCCTGTCTCAGAGACGTGGCTCTGAGCCGAGCTCCTTCCTCTTGGACAGAGTCTGCAGTCTCCGGAGACAGCGTCTTCCCAGCGACCCGGGCCTCAGAGTGTCCGAGGTGGACGTCCCAAATGTCCAGGAGCCTCGCTTCTGTCTGTCTCCCTACACCACCAAAACTGTGAAGGAATACTTCTCCTCACACCCGCGCAGCAACCCCCACAGCAGCCAGCAGGTGGCGCTAGCCCTGGTGGAGAGTCAGCGCCAGTGGAAACGCCGCTGCAGCGATCCCCAGGCACCAGCAGACCTGCAGAGCCTCCTGCTGGAGGAGGGCTCGCTCCTGTTGGCCGAGGAGTCGTACGTTTAACGGCACCGTCCGTCAGTGACCAGCAGGAGGCAGAACATTTACATATATTTATATATTTATACATTTGAGATCAATGTTTAATGTTAGAGAAGAACAGATTTTTAAAGTAACTGCTCTGACCTCATCAGTATCTGTTTGATGCTGTTGTAAACACTGCACTGGAACATCCCGCTGGAGAAGTTTAAAGATTAAACGTTTGAACAGAACTGTCTGATCTATGTCATGGTCACCTCTTTACTTAATTACTTAATTACTGATTTATTCACTGATTTACTGATTCACTGATTCACTGATTCACTGATTCACGTCTGAACCTGCTGATGCCTCTCACCTGAAGCCAACGTTCCCACGCTTCACAACTCACCATCGTCTGAATTATAAAAATGTATTTATCATGACGTCACTTTAAGGGTAGGATCCTGGAAATAGTCAAATGTTTATGAAGTATTTATAAAAACAGATTCTGTAAAGAATGTAAATACATTAGAATGCTTTATACAGATAATAAAATATAAATATGACATTGTCCTGGAGCAGCTCCTCAGACTCAACAGTGACAATATTAATATAATAGTTATTATAATCATATTAATATCATGATTATAATAATCATAATATAATTAGAATTAATCATGTTACTATACAAATTATTACAATTAGTCATATTAATATAATTATGATTAGTCATTAATATAATAATTATTATAATTAGTTGTATTAGTATAACAGTTGTTGTGCAGTTATTTAAAAATGTTTTTGAATTACTCTTGGATTATTTATTAGTTGTTTAGTGGTGGATTCTGGACCAACACACACTGAGGTTTCAGACGTGGAACTGTTTTTAAAGTTTGTCTCCAGCCTGAAAAAACTAAAATGCACTGAAGTTTTAGATTTTAGTCAAAGACAGATCAGTCTTTGACTAAAATCAGTGTTAGCTTCAGTGTTAGCTTCAGTGTTAGCTTCAGTGTTAGCTTCAGTGTTAGCTTCATCTTTAGCTTCAGTGTTAGCTTCATCTTTAGCTTCAGTGTTAGCTTCAGTGTTAGCTTCAGTGTTAGCTTCAGTGTTAGCTTCATCTTTAGCTTCAGTGTTAGCTTCAGTGTTAGCTTCAGTGTTAGCTTCAGTGTTAGCTTCAGTGTTAGCTTCATCTTTAGCTTCAGTGTTAGCTTCATCTTTAGCTTCAGTGTTAGCTTCAGTGTTAGCTTCATCTTTAGCTTCAGTGTTAGCTTCATCTTTAGCTTCAGTGTTAGCTTCAGTGTTAGCTTCAGTGTTAGCTTCATCTTTAGCTTCAGTGTTAGCTTCATCTTTAGCTTCAGTGTTAGCTTCATCTTTAGCTTCAGTGTTAGCTTCAGTGTTAGCTTCATCTTTAGCTTCAGTGTTAGCTTCATCTTTAGCTTCAGTGTTAGCTTCATCTTTAGCTTCAGTGTTAGCTTCAGTGTTAGCTTCAGTGTTAGCTTCAGTGTTAGCTTCAGTGTTAGCTTCAGTGTTAGCTTCAGTGTTAGCTTCATCTTTAGCTTCAGTGTTAGCTTCATCTTTAGCTTCAGTGTTAGCTTCAGTGTTAGCTTCATCTTTAGCTTCAGTGTTAGCTTCATCTTTAGCTTCAGTGTTAGCTTCATCTTTAGCTTCAGTGTTAGCTTCAGTGTTAGCTTCAGTGTTAGCTTCAGTGTTAGCTTCAGTGTTAGCTTCAGTGTTAGCTTCATCTTTAGCTTCAGTGTTAGCTTCATCTTTAGCTTCAGTGTTAGCTTCAGTGTTAGCTTCAGTGTTAGCTTCAGTGTTAGCTTCAGTGTTAGCTTCAGTGTTAGCTTCAGTGTTAGCTTCAGTGTTAGCTTCAGTGTTAGCTTCAGTGTTAGCTTCATCTTTAGCTTCATCTTTAGCTTCAGTGTTAGCTTCATCTTTAGCTTCAGTGTTAGCTTCATCTTTAGCTTCAGTGTTAGCTTCAGTGTTAGCTTCAGTGTTAGCTTCAGTGTTAGCTTCAGTGTTAGCTTCAGTGTTAGCTTCAGTGTTAGCTTCAGTGTTAGCTTCAGTGTTAGCTTCAGTGTTAGCTTCAGTGTTAGCTTCAGTGTTAGCTTAGGTGAATAAATGAAAATCATTTAATAAAAGTTTATCTTCAAACTGAGCCTTTCTTTCTTCATGTCATGGATCTATTTCAAATAATCCCGCACTTCACTGCAGGATTAAAACATAAAACATGCAAGATTTAAAAACTGTGAAAATCCACACAGCTGTTTCTTATTTACATACACTAACAGACACACAGTTAGACACACAGACACAGACACACAGTCACAGACACACAGTCACAGACACACAGTCACAGACACACAGTCACAGACACACAGTCACAGACACACAGTCACAGACACACAGACACAGACACACAGGTCACAGACACAGACACACAGTCACAGACACACAGTCACAGACACACAGTTACAGACACACAGGTCACAGACACACAGTTACAGACACACAGTCACAGACACACAGTCACAGACACACAGACACAGACACACAGTCACAGACACACAGTCACAGACACACAGTTACAGACACACAGGTCACAGACACACAGTTACAGACACACAGTCACAGACACACAGGTCACAGACACACAGTCACAGACACACAGACACACAGTCACAGACACACAGACACAGACACACAGACACAGACACACAGACACACAGACACAGACACACAGTCACAGACACACAGACACACAGTCACAGACACACAGACACAGACACACAGACACAGACACACAGTCACAGACACACAGTTACAGACACACAGTTACAGACACACAGGTCACAGACACACAGTTACAGACACACAGTTACAGACACACAGTCACAGACACACAGGTCACAGACACACAGTTACAGACACACAGTTACAGACACACAGACACAGACACACAGTCACAGACACACAGTCACAGACACACAGGTCACAGACACACAGTCACAGACACACAGACACAGACACACAGTCACAGACACACAGACACAGACACACAGTCACAGACACACAGACACAGACACACAGTCACAGACACACAGACACAGACACACAGACACAGACACACAGACGCAGACACACAGTCACAGACACACAGTCACAGACACACAGGTCACAGACACACAGTCACAGACACACAGACACAGACACACAGTCACAGACACACAGTCACAGACACACAGTCACAGACACACAGACACACACACACAGACACACAGACACAGACACACAGACACAGACACACAGACACAGACACACAGTCACAGACACACAGACACAGACACACAGTCACAGACACACAGTCACAGACACACAGGTCACAGACACACAGTCACAGACACACAGACACAGACACACAGTCACAGACACACAGACACAGACACACAGTCACAGACACACAGACACAGACACACAGTCACAGACACACAGACACACAGACACAGACACACAGTCACAGACACACAGTCACAGACACACAGGTCACAGACACACAGTCACAGACACACAGACACAGACACACAGACACACAGTCACAGACACACAGACACAGACACACAGTCACAGACACACAGACACACAGGTCACAGACACACAGTCACAGACACACAGACACAGACACACAGACACAGACACACAGTCACAGACACACAGACACAGACACACAGTCACAGACACACAGTCACAGACACACAGTCACAGACACACAGTCACAGACACACAGACACACAGGTCACAGACACACAGTCACAGACACACAGTCACAGACACACAGTCACAGACACACAGACACACAGGTCACAGACACACAGTCACAGACACACAGTCACAGACACACAGTCACAGACACACAGTCACAGACACACAGACACAGACACACAGTCACAGACACACAGACACAGACACACAGTCACAGACACACAGACACAGACACACAGTCACAGACACACAGTCACAGACACACAGTCACAGACACACAGTCACAGACACACAGACACACAGGTCACAGACACACAGTCACAGACACACAGTCACAGACACACAGTCACAGACACACAGACACACAGGTCACAGACACACAGTCACAGACACACAGTCACAGACACACAGTCACAGACACACAGTCACAGACACACAGTCACAGACACACAGTTACAGACACAGTTACAGACACACAGTCACAGACACACAGTCACAGACACACAGTTACAGACACAGTCACAGACACACAGTCACAGACACACAGTCACAGACACACAGTCACAGACACACAGTCACAGACACACAGTCACAGACACACAGACACAGACACACAGTTACAGACACAGTTACAGACACACAGGTCACAGACACACAGTCACAGACACAGGTCACAGACACACAGTTACAGACACACTGTCACAGACACACAGTCACAGACACACAGTCACAGACACAGGTCACAGTTAC
The DNA here is from genome assembly GCA_964034765.1 of Knipowitschia caucasica. NCBI lineage: Eukaryota > Metazoa > Chordata > Actinopteri > Gobiiformes > Gobiidae > Knipowitschia > Knipowitschia caucasica. The sequence continues at coordinate 23,154,869 of OZ035844.1, forward strand.
AGACACACAGTCACACAGTTACAGTCACAGACACACAGTTACAGACACACAGTCACACAGTTACAGACACACAGGTCACAGTCACACAGTTACAGACACAGTCACAGACACAGTCACACAGTTACAGACACACAGTCACACACACACAGTTACAGACACACAGTCACACACACAAAGTTACAGACACAGTCACAGACACAGGTCACAGACACACAGGTCACAAACACACAGTCACAGACACACAGTTACAGACACAGGTCACAGACACAGTCACAGACACACAGGTCACAGACACACAGGTAACAGACACAGTCACAGACACACAGGTCACAGACACACAGGTCACAGTCACACAGTCACAGACACAGACACACAGTTACAGACACACAGTCACACAGTTACAGACACACAGTCACAGACACACAGTCACAGACACACAGGTCACAGACACACAGGTCACAGACACACAGGTCACAGACACACAGGTCACAGACACACAGTTACAGACACACAGTCACAGACACACAGGTCACAGACACACAGGTCACAGACACACAGTCACAGACACAGTTACAGACACACAGGTCACAGACACACAGGTCACAGACACACAGTTACAGACACACAGTCACAGACACACAGGTCACAGACACACAGGTCACAGACACACAGTCACAGACACACAGTCACAGACACACAGTCACAGACACACAGTCACAGACACACAGTCACAGACACACAGTTACAGACACACAGGTCACAGACACAGTTACAGACACACAGGTCACAGACACACAGGTCACAGACACACAGGTCACACACACACAGTTACAGACACACAGTCACAGACACACAGGTCACAGACACACAGGTCACAGACACACAGTCACAGACACACAGTCACAGACACACAGTCACAGACACACAGTCACAGACACAGGTCACAGACACACAGTTACAGACACACTGTCACAGACACACAGTCACAGACACACAGTCACAGACACACAGTCACAGACACACAGTTACAGACACACAGTCACAGACACAGGTCACAGACACACAGTTACAGACACACTGTCACAGTCACACAGTTACAGACACACTGTCACAGTCACACAGTTACAGACACACAGTCACACAGTTACAGTCACAGACACACAGTTACAGACACACAGTCACACAGTTACAGACACACAAGTCACAGTCACACAGTTACAGACACAGTCACACAGTTACAGACACACAGTCACACACACAAAGTTACAGACACAGTCACAGACACAGGTCACAGACACACAGGTCACAAACACACAGTCACAGACACACAGTCACAGACACAGGTCACAGACACACAGTCACAGACACAGTCACAGACACACAGACACAGACACACAGGTAACAGACACAGTCACAGTTACAGACACAGTCACACACACACACAGTTACAGACACAGGTCACAGACACAGTCACAGACACACAGTCACAGACACACAGTCACAGACACACAGTTAGACACACAGTCACACAGTCACAGACACAGACACACAGTCACAGACACAGACACACAGTCACAGACACACAGTCACAGACACACAGGTCACAGACACACAGGTCACAGACACACAGTCACAGACACACAGTCACAGACACACAGTCACAGACACACAGTTACAGACACAGTTACAGACACACAGGTCACAGACACACAGTCACAGACACACAGTTACAGACACACAGTCACAGACACACAGGTCACAGACACACAGGTCACAGACACACAGACACACAGTCACAGACACAGGTCACAGACACACAGTTACAGACACACTGTCACAGACACACAGTCACAGACACACAGTTACAGACACACAGACACACAGTCACAGACACAGGTCACAGACACACAGTTACAGACACACTGTCACAGACACACAGTCACAGACACACAGTCACAGGTCACAGACACACAGTCACACACACAGTTACAGACACACAGTCACACACACAAAGTTACAGACACAGTCACAGACACAGGTCACAGACACACAGGTCACAAACACACAGTCACAGACACACAGTCACAGACACAGGTCACAGACACACAGTCACACACACAGTTACAGACACAGGTCACAGACACAGTCACAGACACACAGACACAGACACACAGGTAACAGACACAGTCACAGTTACAGACACAGTCACACACACACACAGTTACAGACACAGGTCACAGACACAGTCACAGACACACAGTTACAGGCACACAGTAACAGGTCACACACACACAGATCACAGACACACAAGTCACACACACACAGTTACAGACACAGGTCACAGACACAGTCACAGACACACAGTCACAGACACACAGTCACAGACACACAGTTAGACACACAGTCACACAGTCACAGACACAGACACACAGTCACAGACACAGACACACAGTCACAGACACACAGTCACAGACACACAGGTCACAGACACACAGGTCACAGACACACAGTCACAGACACACAGTCACAGACACACAGTCACAGACACACAGTTACAGACACAGTTACAGACACACAGGTCACAGACACACAGTCACAGACACACAGTTACAGACACACAGTCACAGACACACAGGTCACAGACACACAGGTCACAGACACACAGTCACAGACACACAGTCACAGACACACAGTTACAGACACACAGACACACAGTCACAGACACAGGTCACAGACACACAGTTACAGACACACTGTCACAGACACACAGTCACAGACACACAGTCACAGACACAGGTCACAGACACACAGTCACACACACAGTTACAGACACACAGTCACACACACAAAGTTACAGACACAGTCACAGACACAGGTCACAGACACACAGGTCACAAACACACAGTCACAGACACACAGTCACAGACACAGGTCACAGACACACAGTCACACACACAGTTACAGACACAGGTCACAGACACAGTCACAGACACACAGACACAGACACAGTCACAGTTACAGACACAGTCACACACACACACAGTTACAGACACAGGTCACAGACACAGTCACAGACACACAGTTACAGGCACACAGTAACAGGTCACACACACACAGATCACAGACACACAAGTCACACACACACAGTTACAGACACACAGGTCACACACACACAGTTACAGACACAAAGGTCACACAGTCACACACACACAGTCATAGACACACAGTTACAGACACACAGTCACACACACACAGTTACAGACACACAGGTCACACACACACACAGTTAGACACACAGTCACAGACAGTCACAGACACACAGTTACAGACACAGACATACAGGTCACAGACACACAGTCACAGACACACAGTCACAAACACACAGTCACAGACACACAGTTACAGACACACAGTCACACACACACAGGTCACAGACACAGTTACAGACACACAGTCACAGACACACAGGTCACAGACACACAGGTCACAGACAGTTACACACACACAGTCACAGACACACAGTTACAGACACACAGGTCACACAGTTACAGACACACAGGTCACAGACATACAGTTACAGACACACAGGTCACAGACACACAGTTACAGACACACAGGTCACACACACAGTTACAGACACACAGGTCACAGACACAGTTACAGACACACAGGTCACAAACACACAGGTCACAGACATAGTTACAGACACACAGGTCACACACACACAGTTACAGACACAGTCACAGACAGACAGTTACAGACACAGTCACAGACACAGGTCACAGACACGGTCACAGACACGGTCACAGACACACATGTCACAGACACACAGTCACAGACACACAGTTACAGACAAACAGTTACAGACACACAGGTCACAGACACAGTTACAGACACACAGGTCACAGACACAGGTCACAGACACACAGGTCACCGACAGTTACACACACACAGTCACAGACACACAGCTAGACACACAGTTACAGACACACAGGTCACACACACACAGTTACAGACACACAGTCACAGACACACAGTTACAGATACACAGGTCACACAGTTACAGACACACAGGTCACAGACACACAGTCACAGACACACAGGTCACAGACACACAGTTAGACAAACAGGTCACAGACACAGTCACAGACACACAGGTCACAGACACACAGTTACAGACACACAGGTCACACAGTCACAGACACAGTTACAGACACACAGTCACAGACACACAGGTCACAGACACACAGTCACAGACACACAATCACAGACACACAGGTCACAGACACACAGTTACAGACACACAGGTCACACACACACAGTTACAGACACACAAGTCACAGACACAGTTACAGACACACAGGTCACAGACACACAGTCACAGACAAACAGTTACAGACACAGGTCACAGACACACAGTCACAGATACAGTTACAGACACACAGGTCACACACACAGTTACAGACACACAGTCACACACACACACACAGGTCAGAGACACAGTTACAGACACACAGTTACTGACACACAGGTCACAGACACACAGGTCACAGACAGTTACACACAGGTCACAGACATACAGTTACAGACACACAGTCACAGACACACAGTTAGACACACAGGTCACAGACACACAGTCACAGACACACAGGTCACAGACACACAGTTACAGACACACAGATCACACACACACAGTTACAGACACACAGGTCACAGACACAGTTACAGACACACGTCACAGACACACAGTTACAGACACACAGGTCACAGACACAGTTACAGACACACGTCACAGACACACAGGTCACAGACACAGTTACAGACACACGTCACAGACACACAGTCACAGACACACAGTCATAGACACACAGTTACAGACACAAGACACAGACACACAGGTCACAGACACACAGGTCACACACACAGTTAGACACACAGTCACAGACACACAGGTCAGACACACAGTCACACACACACAGTTACAGACACACAGACACACACAGGTCACAGACACAGTTACAGACACACAGGTCACAGACACACAGTTACAGACCTACAGGTCACACACACAGTTACAGACACACAGGTCACACACACACAGTTACAGACACACACAGGTCACAGACACACAGTTAGACACACAGGTCACACACACACAGTTACAGACACAAAGGTCACACACACACAGTTACACACACACAGTTACAGACACACAGGTCACAGACACACAGTCACAGACACAGTTACAAACACAGTCACAGACACACAGTCACAGACACACAGTCACAGACACACAGGTCACAGACACACAGTCACAGACACACAGGTCACAGACACACAGTTACAGACACACAGGTCACACACAAACAGTTACAGACACACAGGTCACAGACACAGTTACAGACACACAGGTCACAGACACACAGGTCAAAGACACACAGTCACAAACAGTTACAGACACAAGTCACAGACACAGTTACAGACACACAGGTCACACACACACACACACAGTCACAGACACACAGTCACAAACACGCAGTCACAGACAAACAGTTACAGACACAGGTCACAGACACACACAGGTCACAGACACACAGTTACAGACACACAGTCACAGACAGTTACACACACACAGTCACAGACACACAGTTACAGACACACAGGTCACACAGTTAGACACACAGGTCACAGACATACAGTTACAAACACACAGTCACAGACACACAGTCACAGACACACAGGTCACAGACACACAGTTACAGACACACAGATCACAGACACACAGGTCACAGACACACAGTTACAGTTACAGACACACAGGCCACAGACACACAGTCACAGACACAGTTACAGACACACAGGTCACACACACAGTTACAGACACACAGTCACAGACACACAGTCACACACACACAGTTACAGACACACAGTCACAGACACACAGGTCAGACACACAGTCACACACACACAGTCACAGGTCACAGACACAGTCACAGACACACAGGTCACACACACACAGTTACAGACACACAGGTCACAGACACACAGTTACAGACACAGTCACAGACACACAGTTACAGACACAGTCACAGACACACAGTTACAGACACACAGGTCACAGACACAGTTACAGACACACAGGTCACAGACACACAGGTCACAGACAGTTACACACACACAGTTACAGACACACAGGTCACAGACACAGTTACAGACACACAGGTCACAGACACAGTCACAGACACACAGTTACAGACAGTCACAGACACAGGTCACAGACACACAGTCACAGACACACAGGTCACAGACACAGTTACAGACACACAGGTCACACACACACAGCTAGACACACAGTTACAGACACACAGTCACACAGTTACAGACACACAGGTCACACAGTTACAGACACACAGGTCACAGACACACAGTCAGACACACAGTCACAGACACACAGGTCACAGACACACAGTCACAGACACACAGTCACAGACACACAGTCACAGACACACAGGTCACAGACACAGTTACAGACACACAGGTCACAGACACAGTTACAGACACACAGGTCACACACACACAGCTAGACACACAGTTACAGACACACAGTCACACAGTTACAGACACACAGGTCACACACACACAGTTACAGACACACAGGTCACACAGTTACAGACACACAGGTCACAGACACACAGTCACAGACACACAGTCACAGACACACAGTCACAGACACACAGGTCACAGACACACAGTCACAGACACATCTTAAATGATTAAATCCAGTTTTACAAAAACATCTTTATAAAGTGATTAAATTTTATTATGTCACATGATACAATGAGGACTTTTGATTGGACGACAGTCGAGGTCAGAATAATAATAATAATATTAATAATAATAATGATAATAAATGATATAAAACAGTCTCAGACTAAACATGTGTTAATCAGATGTTCATTTGTATTTTATTCATCAACATTAACCTCATCAGGGTCAGAGGTCAGAGGTCACTCACAGCCGTTAGCTGCAGATTAGCGAGGGCTAAAGTGTTAGATTCTTTTGTCTTATTTTAAAAATGCACTTTGTAACTTTTTCTGTACAAGTTTTGAAGTGATTTTTAATGTAACTGAATAAATACCAGAGGAGAACCAGAGGAGAACCAGAGAGAGACCAGAGGAGAACCAGAGAAGAACCAGAGAGACCAGAGAGAGACCAGAGAGAGACCAGAGAGAGACCAGAGAGAGACACATGGTACAGTGAATGGTTCTGATGTTTGTGTCTTTGAATAAAACAGTTGTCAGAGACATCACTTATTCATGAAGTAGTTTGTGGATGAATCTGTCACCGTCAGACGTGGAGCAGCGTTGGCCCTGGACGCTGCATGTGACGCCCCCTGTGGCGTGCAGCTGGAACTACAGCTCAGTTTACGAGGAGCCGTCTTTGCTCTGTCTGATGTCTGCCACGCTCTCAGGGACACGCGCCACCATCCCATCCAGAGACTTGGTCAGACAGACCTGGCAACCCAGGCGAGACCTGAGGACACACCAGTTAGACTGTGTGTGTGTGTGTGTCTCACGTGTATGTGTGTCTATGTATGTGTCACGTGTCTGTGTGTGTCTGTATGTGTGTGTGCGTGTGTGTCACGTGTCTGTGTGTGTGTCACGTGTCTGTGTGTGTCTGTATGTGTGTGTGCGTGTGTGTCACGTGTGTGTGTGTCTGTGTGTGCGTGTATGTGTCTGTGTGTATGGGTCTCACGTGTCTGAGTCCGTGTGTGTGTGTCTCATGTGTCAGTGATTCCGTGTGTGTGTGTCTGTGTGTGTCTCACGTGTCAGTGAGTCCGTATGCCAGGTCCAACATGTCCATCTCTTCGTCTGTGACTGGTCCCAGTTGTTTAAAAACGTCATCGTCGAAGATTAAGTGACAAGTAGAACACGCCAAGGTCCCCTCACAGGCCCCTGGACACACAACACACACACACATCAGAGTAAGGACACACAACACACACACACACAACAGAGTAAGGACCAGTGTGGGCGGGTCCCAGCTCAAAAGTGTCCAAAATGACGTGCGCTGACATGCTGCAGTACCACCCCGGGCCTGTGGGGGTGGACCCTGACATGCTGCAGTACCACCCCGGGCCTGTGGGGGTGGACCCTGACATGCTGCAGTACCACCCCGGGCCTGTGGGGGTGGACCCTGACATGCTGCAGTACCACCCCGGGCCTGTGGGGGTGGACCCTGACATGCTGCAGTACCACCCCGGGCCTGTGGGGGTGGACCCTGACATGCTGCAGTACCACCCCGGGCCTGTGGGGGTGGACCCAGAAGTAGAATTAGCCAATGCTAACATATATGGCCCAAAGCTCCGTTCCACATGTGTGTCAATGCTGAGTGTTCTGGACCAGTCTAGTTTAGTCGCTGTGAATTTTTGAAGTCTCTCAAATGAATGGAGCTCTCGCAGCTGACGCACAGATGTGTTTTTTCACAATTTTCCTGTGGGCGGGACCACTCGCGGCCATTTTGGATAGCTCCAGTAGAGCACATTTTTTGGCCCATTAGTTAGAACGGCGGAGATAGACATGACTCTGTCCATTAATATATACAGTCTATGATAAGGACACACAACACACACACATCAGAGTAAGGACACACACAGAGTAAGGACACACACAGAGTAAAGACACACATCAGAGTAAGGACACACATCAGAGTAAGGACACACATCAGAGTAAGGACACACACAGAGTAAGGACACACACAGAGTAAGGACACACATCAGAGTAAGGACACACATCAGAGTAAGGACACACACAGAGTAAGGACACACATCAGAGTAAGGACACACATCAGAGTAAGGACACACATCAGAGTAAGGACACACACAGAGTAAGGACACACACAGAGTAAGGACACACATCAGAGTAAGGACACACATCAGAGTAAGGACACACACAGAGTAAGGACACACATCAGAGTAAGGACACACATCAGAGTAAGGACACACATCAGAGTAAGGACACACATCAGAGTAAGGACACACATCAGAGTAAGGACACACACAGAGTAAGGACACACATCAGAGTAAGGACACACATCAGAGTAAGGACACACACAGAGTAAGGACACACACAGAGTAAGGACACACACAGAGTAAGGACACACACAGAGTAAGGACACACATCAGAGTAAGGACACACACAGAGTAAGGCACACATCAGAGTAAGGACACACACAGAGTAAGGACACACATCAGAGTAAGGACACACACAGAGTAAGGACACACACAGAGTAAGGACACACATCAGAGTAAGGACACACATCAGAGTAAGGACACACATCAGAGTAAGGACACACACAGAGTAAGGACACACACAGAGTAAAGACACACACAGAGTAAGGACACACACAGAGTAAGGACACACACAGAGTAAGGACACACACAGAGTAAGGACACACACAAAGTAAGGACACACATCAGAGTAAGGACACACACAGAGTAAGGACACACACAGAGTAAGGACACACATCAGAGTAAGGACACACACAGAGTAAAGACACACACAGAGTAAGGACACACACAGACTAAGGACACACACAAAGTAAGGACACACATCAGAGTAAGGACACACACAGAGTAAGGACACACACAGAGTAAGGACACACATCAGAGTAAGGACACACATCAGAGTAAGGACACACACAGAGTAAGGACACACATCAGAGTAAGGACACACATCAGAGTAAGGACACACACAGAGTAAGGACACACACAGAGTAAGGACACACATCAGAGTAAGGACACACATCAGAGTAAGGACACACATCAGAGTAAGGACACACACAGAGTAAGGACACATCAGAGTAAGGACACACACAGAGTAAGGACACACACAGAGTAAGGACACACATCAGAGTAAGGACACACATCAGAGTAAGGACACACATCAGAGTAAGGACACACATCAGAGTAAGGACACACACAGAGTAAGGACACACACAGAGTAAGGACACACATCAGAGTAAGGACACACATCAGAGTAAGGACACACATCAGAGTAAGGACACACACAGAGTAAGGACACACACCGAGTAAGGACACACACAGAGTAAGGACACACACAGAGTAAAGACACACACAGAGTAAGGACACACACAGAGTAAAGACACACACAGAGTAAGGACACACACAGAGTAAAGACACACACAGAGTAAAGACACACACAGAGTAAGGACACACATCAGAGTAAGGACACACATCAGAGTAAGGACACACACAGAGTAAGGACACACACCGAGTAAGGACACACACACAGAGTAAGGACACACACAGAGTAAAGACACACACAGAGTAAGGACACACACAGAGTAAAGACACACACAGAGTAAGGACACACACAGAGTAAAGACACACACAGAGTAAAGACACACACAGAGTAAGACACACACAGAGTAAGGACACACACAGAGTAAGGACACACACAGAGTAAGGACACACACAGAGTAAGGACACACACAGAGTAAGGACACACACAGAGTAAGGACACACACAGAGTAAGGACACACACGAGTAAGGACAACAGAGTAAGGACACACACAGAGTAAGGACACACACAGAGTAAGGACACACACAGAGTAAGGACACACACAGAGTAAGGACACACACACAGAGTAAAGACACACACAGAGTAAAGACACACACAGAGTAAGGACACACATCAGAGTAAGGACACACACAGAGTAAGGACACACACAGAGTAAGGACACACACAGAGTATTAAACATAAACATTGGTATGTGCTCTACAAGAGTTAAGCTCCACAGTCACCGCTCACCAGAGGGAGACCTAACTAACTAACTCTAACTAACTCCAACTAGATCTAACTAACTCTAACTTAAACTAACTCTAACTAACTCCAACTAGATATAACTAACTCTGTTATTCTAATGTTTATTCACATGGAGCAGCTGTAAAAATTACACAAGGTGGCTTTAACTAACTCTAACTAGAGCTAACTAACTATCTCTAACTCTGACCCCAACTAACTAACGATTTCTAACTAACTAGCTCTAACTAACTAGCTCTAACTCTGACCCCAACTAACTAACAATCTCTAACTAACTAGCTCTAACAAAAAAGATCTAACTAACTAGCTCTAACTAACAATCTCTAACTAACTATCTCTAACTAACTATCTCTAACTAACTATAACTAACTAGCTCTAACTAACTAGCTCTAACTAAAAAGATCTAACTAACTAGCTCTAACTAACGATCTCTAACTAACGGTCTCTAACTAACTAGCTCTAACTAACTATAACTAACTAGCTCTAACTAACGATATCTAACTAACAATCTCTAACTAGCTCTAACTAACTAGCTCTAATTCTGACCCCAACTAACTAACAATCTCCAACTAACTAGCTCTAACTAACTAGCTCTAACTAACTAGCTCTAACTAACGATCACTAACTAACAGTCTCTAACTGACTAGCTCTAACTAACTATAACTAACTAGCTCTAACTAACTAGCTCTAACTAACTAGCTCTAACTAACGATATCTAACTAACGATCTCTAACTAACTAGCTCTAACTCTGACCCCAACTAACTAACGATCTCTAACTAACAATCTCCAACTAACTAGCTCTAACTAACAATCTCTAACTAACTAGCTCTAACTAACTATTGCTAACTAACTAGCTCTAACTTACTAGCTCTAACTAACAATCTCTAACTAACTAGCTCTAACTAACTAGTTCTAACTAACTAGCTCTAACTCTGACCCCAACTAACTAACGATCTCTTACTAACTAGCTCTAACTAACAATCTCTACTAACAATCTCTAACTAACGATCTCTAACTAACTAGACTCTAACTAACAATCTCTAACAATCTACGCTAACTAACGATCTCTAACTAACTAGCTCTAACTAACAATCTCTAACAATCTCTAACTAACTAGCTCTAACTAACAAACAATCTCTAACTAACTAGCTCTAACTAACTAGCTCTAACTAACAATCTCTAACTAACAATCTCTAACTAACGATCTCTAACTAACTAGCTCTAACTAACAATCTCTAACTAACTAGCTCTAACTAACAATCTCTAACTAACAATCTCTAACTAACTAGCTCTAACTAACAATCTCTAACTAACAATCTCTAACTAACGAGCTCTAACTAACTAGCTCTAACTAACTAGCTCTAACTAACAATCTCTAACTAACTAGCTTTAACTAACAATCGCTAACTAACTAGCTCTAACTAACTAGCTCTAACTAACAATCTCTAACTAACTAGCTCTAACTAACTAGCTCTAACTCTGACCCCAACTAACTAACGATCTCTAACTAACTAGCTCTAACTAACAATCTCTAACTAACAATCTCTAACTAACTAGCTCTAACTAACAATCTCTAATTAACAATCTCTAACTAACTAGCTCTAACTAACAAACAATCTCTAACTAACTAGCTCTAACTAACTAGCTCTAACTAACTAGCTCTAACTAACAATCTCTAACTAACGATCTCTAACTAACTAGCTCTAACTAACAATCTCTAACTAACGATCTCTAACTAACTAGCTCTAACTAACAATCTCTAACTAACGATCTCTAACTAACTAGCTCTAACTAACAATCTCTAACTAACTAGCTCTAACTAACTAGCTCTAACTAACTAGCTCTAACTGACCGAAACCGTCGAAGTCCAGGTCCTGGTTGATGACGAGGTCGAGCAGAGACTCTCCCGCTGAGCCTTTCACCGTCACCTTCTCCCCATCTCTGTTCACAAAATGTACTGTCACTTTGTTCTCCGCCCTGGACACACACAGACACACAACTGCATGAAGTACACACAGACACACAACTGCATGAAGTACACACAGACACACAACTGCATGAAGTACACACACAGACACACAACTGCATATAAGTACACACACACAACTGCATCTAAATACACATACAGACACACAAGTGCATCTAAGTACACACACAACTGCATGAAGTACACACAACTGCATCTACAAAGTGCACACACAGACACACAACTGCATCGAAGTACACACAACTTACAGTACAACTTCATGTGTACTTACATGCAGTTGTGTCTAAGTACACACACACACACACAAAAGTTCATGAATCATTGTGAACTTTTCTTGTTAAATATTAAATGTGTTTTGTTCTAATGGACCAGAACATGTGACATCACTCTGTGCCGGCCTCGCTGCTGCCCTTGGACAGGGCCTTGGACAGGGCCTTGGACAGGGCCTTGGACAGGGCCTTGGACAGGGCCTTGGACAGTTGCACAGAGAGAATAATAAATCCCAAACACAAACTATATGTTTTTATTCAATCTCTTAGTTTGCAGCAGTAGTAGCAGTAGGAGCAGTAGTAGGAGCAGTAGGAGCAGTAGTAGGAGTAGTAGGAGCAGTAGGAGCAGCAGTAGGAGCAGCAGGAGCAGTAGTAGGAGCAGTAGGAGCAGTAGTAGGAGTAGTAGGAGCAGCAGTAGGAGCAGCAGTAGGAGCAGCAGTAGGAGCAGCAGTAGCAGCAGCAGTAGCAGCAGCAGGAGCAGCAGTAGGAGCAGCAGTAGGAGCAGCAGTAGGAGCAGCAGTAGGAGCAGTAGTAGGAGCAGTAGGAGCAGCAGTAGGAGCAGCAGTAGGAGCAGTAGGAGCAGCAGTAGCAGCAGTAGGAGCAGTAGGAGCAGCAGTAGGAGCAGCAGTAGGAGCAGCAGTAGGAGCAGCAGTAGTAGGAGCAGCAGCAGTAGGAGCAGCAGTAGGAGCAGCAGTAGCAGCAGCAGTAGCAGCAGCAGGAGCAGCAGTAGGAGCAGCAGTAGGAGCAGCAGTAGGAGCAGCAGTAGGAGCAGTAGTAGGAGCAGTAGGAGCAGCAGTAGGAGCAGCAGTAGGAGCAGTAGGAGCAGCAGTAGCAGCAGTAGGAGCAGTAGGAGCAGCAGTAGGAGCAGCAGTAGGAGCAGCAGTAGGAGCAGCAGTAGTAGGAGCAGCAGCAGTAGGAGCAGCAGTAGGAGCAGTAGGAGCAGCAGTAGGAGCAGCAGTAGGAGCAGCAGTAGGAGCAGTAGGAGCAGCAGTAGGAGCAGTAGGAGCAGCAGTAGGAGCAGCAGCAGGTACCAGTTGTTTTCATTCATTCATTTTCAAACCCCTTTATTAACCCATTTCTGGGTCGGGCGGTGACAGTCAGAGCTGTGATCCTCTGCAGGAGGATCTCATGAATGAATGTTATTATATTATTATATTATTATTATATTATTATATTATTATTATATTATTATTATATTATGACATGTTTAATTGTTTTTTACAGCAGTGACATCAACTTTGTAACAAATAAAAAGTTCATCTGAGACAGAAACACACTCAACTGTGACTATACACACATATATACATACACACACACACATATATACATACACACACATATATATACATACACACACATATATACATACACACACATATATACATACACACACATATATATACATACACACACATATATACATACACACACACACACATATATACATACACACATATATACATACACACACACATATATACATACACACACACATATATACATACACACACACATATATACATACACACATATATACACACACACATATATACATACACACACACATATATACACACACACACACATATACATACACACACACACATATACATATACATACACACACACACACATAGACATATACATACACACACACACACATAGACATATACATACACACACACACATAGACATATACACACACACACACATAGACATATACATACACACACACATAGACACACATACACACATACATACACACACACATAGACACATACATACACACACACACATAGACATATACACACACACACACATACATACACTATACATACACACACACATAGACATATACATACACACACACATAGACATATACATACACACACACATAGACATATACATACACACACACATAGACATATACATACACACATACACACACACATAGACATATACATACACACACATAGACATATACATACACACATACATACACACACACATAGACCTATACATACACACACACATAGACCTATACATACACACACACATAGACCTATACATACACACACACATAGACATATACATACACACACACATAGACATATACATACACACACACATAGACATATACACACACACACACACATATACATACACACACACATACACACATACATACACACATACATACACACACACACATAGACATATACATACACACATATATATATACATACACACATATATACATACACACACATATCTGGTCTTCTAATCAAGACTTTTTAATTGGGGGCG